>JAULCD010252781.1:0-10283 GCA_032361085.1 Calliostoma canaliculatum
TCGCTCCTGTGACTCGGGTTTCAGTTACACAAAGCTTTCGTACAGATAAAACATCTTAACTTTCATCTTAGCGCTCTCGCTACGAGAGCGCTAAGATGAACGTTAAGACGTCTTAACCTACGAGAGCTTTAAAGAACAGATAATGCTCTAATCCAAGCTCAAAAGTTGTTAGAGAACATGTAAGTTGATTATGAAGAAATATGGGATGAGATCAATCTTATTTTATAATATCTTTGTAAAACTGGACCTCGACTATAATATAGCGAGTTTGAAACGGAATACGCACAAGAGGATTTTATTTCGCTTGCGACGTCAAAATTTGATCATAAAAAGTTACCGAATTTGCATTAAGTCTTTCAAGGCTTGTGACATTCCAAACGCTGATTTAATATGTTTATTTTTTACTGTCACTGTATTGAGTCAAAAATGGGCTATAAAAACAAACATGTTTAACGCAGATGCCAACGACAACTCTTTTAAACAGATTACCACAAAAAAAGGTTTCTTCAACCTGCTAAACTGATAACAGCAAACAAGTAAAACGTAAATACTTGTAAATGCATAGAATTTGACTAAATAGAGGGGCAACATTTTTGTCAGCTCTTTTGAAACATTTTGTTTCAAAAATATATTTGTTCGTAAAATACTAGTTTCTATATAGACATGGGCGACGTTTCATAAATCTGACGTAACGCTTTGACCTCATAAACAAGGTCACTCTCTTCACGTCAAAAACGTTAAGACTTTTTTACTGAACCTTTTCTTAAGAAAACGTAGTTAACAAATGCCAAACTCTTTGTAAATTTCACCATTTCCAAAGAAAAACAAGTTTTTCTTTGAAAATGGTACAGTTAACAAAGATTTTGGTAATTGTAAAACAAACTGATTGGCGTCCTGAGTATTAAAATATTATGACTATAAGTCTATAGCGTTGTAATGATTCAGCAAAAAGTTGACTAGGTATTTAGAAGTTTAGAATGTTCGCCAAAAAACCCTATAAAGTCCTTTGACCTGTAAAAACGCCATAATCTTTGTGACATGGGTTTCCGTTAACTTAAATATGTGGGTGTTTTTTTGTTTAACCAGGCCCCCATTTTACGAAGAGTTCATAACTTTACAAAGTCCTAAATTATGTCACTGGGTTAATGAAATTGGTCTACAAATGCAAAAAATCGTTGTAAACTGTGCACTTTCCAAAGGATGGTTTTGCATTTGTAGACCAAATTCATTAACCTAGTAACATGGTTTACGACGTCGTAAAGTCATGACCTCTTCGTAAAACAGGGGCTAGGTTGATTAGGCATTTTAAGGCATCATTGAAGTGTGTAATCGTGTTTTAACAGGACTTTTAAGATAGATATTAAAGGTTTTGTATAGACCCAGTTACATGGTTTACGACGTCGTAAAGTTATGACGTCTTTGTAAAACGGACCCCTAGATACTGGAAGTGTTCCTGGTGCACTTCATCCTCCCTCGCTAGATTCTTTGACACTTTAATTACAATGTGGATTATAAGCTGTCTAAATAAGAAACTCTGCGAGGGACGGGATATAAATTACTCCATCATACCATGCCCATTTTCTACCTGAAAAGAAAATTGTGACACGCAAGAACCTTTATAATTTCTCATGTAATATGCGAAACAAGTGAATTAATCATATGTGCTTTCTAAAATGCTCTAAAGGTTTTCTAATAGTTGTGTATATTAATACAGGGACCCATAATGTTTTAAAAATTGGATCGTTTCACCTAAATACCCCTTATTATACATTTAAAGTGACATGGCTTATTTATTTTTAAAAGCATTTGTTTCAAAAAATAATTTATAAATATGGTTTCAGTGCAATATTTAATAATAATATTTTTTTGACTGAAAGTTAGTCAAAACAAAATTATTCTTTGGAAAACATATTGTACCAGATTTCCCAATGTATAATGTATTTATGGAATTCAGGTACATTTAGACCGAAAATCTATATTTCTGTCTTACATTTTCAGTCTGTCTTTTTTTCTTTCCATATAAATTGAGGTATCGGGCCACTACACCAAAACTAAGGATGCATTCAACAAAGGTACTTATGGTTGTCAAGTTATTATCTTACTGCGACGTTTTGATGCATGTACTGACACTGTTATCAAGCATAACCATGCTTGATAACGGTGTTAGCACCTTCACCGACACGTTGCACCAAGACAATGAAGAAGTTGACAACCACAGATAACTTTGTTGTATTCTTACACAACTGCTAAACAGCCTTTGAAAGAATAAAAAAAGATGCATCCCTAAGTTCCAGATATACAACTAATCTCATTCTATTCCACAATGCCACGACTATAAATTATCTTAATATAATTTACCCACCAGAACTGGAGAATTGCACTGAAATTTGGGGAAAAATTATATCTTCTGTACCAAACTGTTTGACAAACAAAATCAGCTGATGGTATTTACTTATTACAGATGCTGTTTACGTTAGAGCATGTTCACTCAAAAACAACAATAATAATCTCTTAGTTTTTTTAAAACATAAGTATGCTTAAATCGCCTACTCAGTTTTTTAGTTTACAGAATGTCATTTCAGCGGAATATGTGGGTTGTCAGGATCTATTTAAAACCTTTAGAGATCGACGCTGTCTTAAGCAGAAGCATCAAACCATTTAACCCTTGAAGAGCCGAAAAGAGTTTAGTACTGCTTAAAACTATGACTACCTTGTGTTGTTGAAAACCTTTCCTGTGATAATTAATTAAAAAGAGCTCCTGCAGGAGCTCTATCAAACAAATCATTACGGATATATTTTTAACAGCTTATTTAAATTGGAGTTTGAATAATTCAAAGGGCAAGTGTTAAAATTGACACTGAAATGGTTAACACACAAATGTAGGTTGACCTTAAACATCTCGCTCGATGTTCTAACTTTAATGGTGCCAAATGGTGATTAGTGTATTGAAAAGCTCTTGTTAGCACATAGTACTTTATCCAACTACATTGGTATTCTGTCAGTCCTGTTTGTGTACAGATTCGTCAAATAGTTAAAAGTCACGTTCTTAAAGGACTAACCTGTGTACCAGTTATAGCATTGGGAGAAATGTTCTCGATAACTTGTCTTTTTAGATGGTCCAAGAGGCCAATGAGTCTTGTTCACAAATACCAAAACTATCGTAAACTGTAACCTTTCTGACTTAAAATAGGCTAACAACGATTTTGGCATTTGCATACGAAAACAAATTTCCTTTTGTCTGTCTGATAAACTGTTTCTTACGCATTATTGAAACATTACTGCCAACAAGTTGTTGCTGTAACAGTGGAAGTTATTGCTGATCTTATTCCAATTGTTTTGGCTTTGTGGCAATTTAGTTTAAAACTTTTTTGTATTCTGGTTGTTTGATGCAATCTATTTACGTTCTGTATTCACTGAACGATTTTGTCGAGCTAAATTGTATCAGAATAACAGCCACAGTTACCATCAAAATTTATATATCTTGTGATTTGATATAAACAGTAAAAAGCGTAGGCCCGAGCTGCGAACCTTGTGGAACTCCATGGCAAAAAACTATTCTGTTTAAAGGACTGATCAGTAGTGAGCATGTGAGCAGATATAGAACTACACAAGTGTAATTCATTAAAAAATGTATGGAAATTGTTTACCGGATTTCCATTGATTTGATGAGATTTCATAGAAAATTTCATCAAATTAATAATAAAAAAAACACTGAAAAATTTCTAAAAGTTTTCCAGTGATTGTAGTTATATTATCTACTCCATTGATCACCATGGTGCTATTCGAGACATTCCAGATATGTTATAAAGGTTCTGTGTCTCCGCATAGTTTGATTAGTTTACACACGATTTGTGTATGGCGGGAGCTACCGGTGGAGCAGAACATACTTACCTTTTCGCGAACACAAAATGTCATCACTGATTGCCATTTATACACGCAAATATAATACCTACACTAACCCTGAATTTACACGAAGCTGTCTAGGGCTCCCTTTCACAAATCCGTAGTAAATTTATAACGTCGTAAACCATGCCACTAGTCTAATAGTTAGGTTACTAATGTCAATACTTGTTTAAATCTGTGATCTTTCTTAAAAATAATAAGGTTTTATTTGGGTTTTTTTGGGTTTTTTGTAAGTGCACACTGTACAACAATGTTTAGCATTGGTTAAGTGGCTGGTCGGTGACGCACTTATACATGTACAACTTCTAAGGACGTAGACCAATATACGTTACAAAGTAGCGAAATGAACCTGTGCCATTATTGACATTTACATATTATAAACTATGATACACCAGTTAATGGTAATTAACACGTTACAAGATTATACACTCAAATTAGGGTAGTTATCATCATTAAATCACATACATATCATGAACGATGATACAATCAAAGGTTGTAGTTGTATTTATTAATGATGAAATATACATTTTATCAAACATAGATGCACTACAAAAAGGTATTATAATATTTATCAAAATGAAATGTAAATGACATGGTATCAGGTGATATATAATGTAAAGTAGGGACCTTTCTGGACTGCGTCCTACTTCTGCTAAATTAAAGTTATTTAATAAGAACAAAGTGAAGGTTTACATTACAACAATCTCAGTTTATTAATATTAAATTTTGAAAAATGCATCATCACATCTTGAAAATTGTTAATATCCAATATTCATCTTTTACCTGATCTATTCCAACCAGGGCCTCGTTACTCAAAACGATTTTAGGTTAAGTTGATCGTAAGTGCTAAAATATAACTTTGGTTTACTGCTGTCGTAGTGAAAACATCGCTTTGGAACCGGTGCCATTTGGCACCGGTTCCAAATCGATATATTCACTACGACAGTCATAAGCATATGATAAGAAACAACTCCACAGGACATTATTTTTAAAACTCACTTAAGATCATCTTAACACTAAGGTCGCTTTGAAGAACTGACCCCAGCATATTATCCATAGATCTTAGAGCGCTGAGAAACATATTTTCGGTATTTATTCAGTACTGTGAGCTCAACTTCAAAGGATTCTAAAAAGCTTTTTTTTCTTAACACATGTGTTCATAAGCATGCAGGATAATCAAGAGTATTTTAGTTGTTTGTTTGTCAATATCAATTTTTGAAGTTGTTTAAAACCTATCTTGTGCCAGCACTTCTTTGTTTTACGAAACGTCAATTCAGCATTTAAAGTGTTGTTTCACACACAAAATATAAAATTACGACGTCGTAAAACAACTTCCAGAGCCTATTGGTTCGTTTTACTATTGCAAAAGTTGTTGTAAACTGTGCAGATTCTACTAAAACACATTTTGGAAGGTTCACAGGATACAAGATTTTGGCATTTATAAACCTAGCCCATTAGCCCTGTAACATGGTTTACGATGTCGTAAATTTGTTACGGCGTTAGAAACGGTCCTACGAACGTTAAGGTTACGGGAATGTCAACGGGGATAGCACCTATATAAAATATCAGTATGTGAATGAAATTGGTACCTAAGTCGTTACGTAGCTTGTTGTAGTGATGTAAAGATTGTCTGTCTTTAATGTTAAAGACGGTATAATTGTTTTATTCAGATACAGTGGTTCTGTGCTGTCAGATTGTAATGATTATAAATTTTTAACTGCATGACTGTTTATACTAGGTTCTTAATAGGCATAAAGAGGTGTGGAATGTAAGTCTAAAGAACTTAATAGATGTCAACTTCCTGGTTTGGCATGAGCTGATTTATCAATCACCTGCCGAAAGAGTAAGAATATACTCCTAAACGTTGTGCTATATCAAATGAAGAAGTTAACATCTATACTGTTCTTTTGACTTATAACTGTGAATTTTCTTTTATTCCTAAACGTGATGAAATATTTTTTAAGCGAATTTCTTTTATCCAAATTGTGCTATTTGAAACCTTTTACTTGCCAAAGCATCTCGATCTTCCTTTCAACACTCTAATGTTGAACTAAGGCATTGATGATATTCCTCGGAGACAATGAGAAGTTTGTGTTCAAATATATGACAATGACTATTATGGATGTCAACTTCTTCTTTTTATTGTGTGCACACATTGTGCACACAATAAAAAGAAGAAATTGACATCCATAATAAGTCATTGTCATATATAAGACATTGATATTGACATAACAACATATTAAATCAACTGTTTTCAAAGAATCATTACTCGGGTTATTGCAGGCATATCCTGTTTTAATTTAAAGTTATTATTTGTTATGTATTTTTTTAAAACTTAAATTGGAAGTTGGACTTTGTATACTAAACGCAACAAATTGTACCACCAAAATTGTGAATAATAAAGTAGATTTCGACTGATGATTGTTTTGGAGAACATAAGTGGCTAAAACATTTCAAACAAGAATCTGTTATTAAAATTTACAACAGATATAAACTCGAAGAAAGTGATTTTCCTGCGGGTAAGATGTTTTGATTTGTTCTCTATTGTTTTTTTTGTTTTTTTATTTAGGACATATTTTTCAGAACAAATACAAGCAAACATTCAAATTGGTTTGAAAATTTAATGATTAAGTATTCCTTTGTAGTTTCGTAAGAAAATAATTACTTTAGTGAAGAACTTTAGTGTCAAACTTTATGTTAGGTTTTCGTGTTTTTCTTATGATTTGAATAATAGCATGATGTGGTTGACAAGTTCTTGATAACATTTAAACAGGATGTGGGTTCAAACCTTTTAATAGTCCCCAGTGTACAACTCGCAGTATCACCTGTGTAATAGGCAGGTTTTCCAAATACTCAACATTGTTTTATATCTGTACACTTTCCAAGGAAAGCAAGATTTTGAATAGACAGCCCTCGTTGTCAACCATGATGTCACTTTTAAACTAAGCTTCACAAACTTCAACTATAATGCTCGTCCCGTCACTCTTATGGCTTCTGAGTACAGCCTTTTAGAAAACTAACTGATATTGCCGATAGAAAGTCATTTGTAAGTGTTTATTATGTATTAAAATATCTTAGCTGTATGGGATTTTTTATTTTTTTGTTTACGTGTAAGGTTTGTGTGTGGGAAATACAAAAATACACAAAAGACATGATCTTTGTTTGTTGTTCTATACCAACACAGTTCCCTGTTGAAATCTATGTTAGCATTTATAGCGACCGGTCATTTATCACAGGCGAGAGTGGTAAGTCGATGAAAACAGGTCGAGGGTAATAAAAATTGTGACAGTTGTCAAAGGGGCCACAATATAAAAAATGACCGATGTAATGACAAGCCATGAAAAAACAATATCGCAGAAGTGGGGATCATTTTTTTCAGAAACCACTCAAAAACCACCGGCCCACCACTCCTGTATGTAAATGAGATCAAATCCAAGATGGCGAACTGCGAAGTCAGTGCGACTTTTAGGGAACAAATACGCGTAAATCATAATCATTAACAAAACGAATGCAAAACGAAACGCAAAACATGTTTTAGAGTTCATGTTTCAGACAATCTACTAACGTAGTTTGTTGTCAGTAATACATTAGACATGAGCGAACCTAATCTGGGTTCGCAAACAAGAGACTGCAGCCAATAGGTATCATCAGTTAGGGCTAATTGACGTAATGTCTGCAGCAAATGTAAACCAAATACATCAGTATACATGTAATGCTCAAGGGGGGGACGTTTACAGGTCCCATAGAAGTTTTCCAACTTTGACTTCTTTACAAAATTCTGCTAGTGTTACAGATCTAGAGTTTCATTTGCTATTAAACTGAAGTAACTGAAGTAACTGAAGTAACCTTAGCAACTGCTGCACAAGGGTGTTGAATCATAATCAGCCTGCCTCTGTCAGTATTCCTGTACGCGTAGATTTTAGTTAACCCTGAGAGTGTCAAGCTCTACATTTGTCCTTTTCAATGTGCAAACTCCAAAATTGATAGTTTTTTTTAAAACATGTCCTGTAATATTTGTTTAAAGGAACTCCTTTAGGACCTCTACTAAATAAAAATCAGAGGACAGTTTTCAATAGCACTATGTAGTCAGTTTTAAATTCCACAAAAATCAATTTAACGCTCTAAGAGTTAACAAAGATACAAACCAACTAAACAAAACAAGTTTATGTATATTTGTATGGTTTAGGATGACGATAGGTAAATAATTTGGTACTCCTGATAGGTATAACAATTCAATAAAATCCAAATGTAAACAAAAGTATGTGACTGTGTAAATATCGATGATGTTAACAACCAATGAATGATATGAATGCGTGTATTTATGCGTGTATCGGAATAAGGGGCTAAGTATTTCAAACTAATAATATCTTACAGCTGTACGGGGTTTTTTTAAATTAAAATATTTTTTACCTTCGTGTATCAAAACAAGCAATAGCGCAGTTGTTTTTCAAACTGTCAGTCATATGTGACTAATGCATTTTAAATTGTCAATACTTGGCTTTTAAAATGTATCTTAAAACTAGCAATAATATGCGACCGCGTGTTGTTATTTTGGGTTTTTTTTAAACAAGCAATTAGGTATGACTGCGTGTTTACTTTTCAAACTAATGATGCTATTTGGCACAAGCAATGACTATCAATGTTGTGTGGTTGCGTGTATTTCAAACTATCAATGATATGTGTTTGCCTGTTTAAAATTAATATTGACTTGTAAAGTTCTCAATGATGTGTGACTGTGTTTATTATTATCAGTGGTGTGCGGTTGTATGTGTTTAAACTGTTACTGATGTGTGGTTATGTGTATTTAACACCAATAATGATGCGAGGTTGTGTGTATTTAACACCGATAATGATGCGTGGTTCCGTGTATTTAACACTATCAATGTTGCGTGGTTGTGTGTATTTAACACCAATAATGATGCGTGGTTGTGTGTATTTAACAGTAAAAATGGTGTGGTTGCGTGTATTTAACACTTGCAATCATGTGTGGTTCCGTGTATTTAACACTATCAATGATACGTGGTTGCGCGAAATTAACATAAGCAATGATATGTGATTGCATGTTTTCAAAATATTACTATAAATGATATGGAATTGCGAGTATTTAATCTATCAAGGCTATGTGGTTTCTGTACTTTATGAATGATTTGTGGTTCGTGGTATTTAACAATATTATTCATTACAGGCCACTAAATGTCCTTGAGTGAATGACTAATAAGTTATACCCTTGGGTTAGTAAGAACACAATGTTTGAGATAATATATAGATAATTAAGTAAACGTTGACTGTGGTTTTGAGAAGTTTGTCTTTAACAGTTAAACAAAATATTTGTTTCACATTACAACACACCGTCTAAAATCGAAAATCAGTTGATTAAACATAGTGAAAACGAATACTGCATCCAGTGTTACACTTGGCAAATACATTTTGGTGTCAACAATTAAATATTTTTGAAACATGAGGTCAGTTTTTCTGTATTAAAACATGTGTTAAATTTGTTTGTACAAAGGGTTGAACACTTTTACAATGACATTGTCACAAAGTATATTAAAGCCTTTTCAAAATACATAGTTGAAGGTGAGTCTGGGTTTTTTTTAAATAAATAAACAGAAACAAAAAATCGTTCGTAGTTTTAATTTTAAAACGTAATCCATTTTATCATCGTTTTTAGATCAGATATGAAGATATATAACACCTGTGCAAAACGTTAAACCAGGTGTTGTCAACATGTACACTTGACCTAAGGCCTGTAAAGTGCTGCATGACCACTAAGCAAATGGCCACGGTTACAAATACTCAAATCGTTGTAAACTGTGCACTTTCAAAAGAAAAACAAGTTTTTCTTTGGAAAGTGCACAGTTCACAACGATTTGGGTATTTGTAACTTGTTTCACATGTGGAACTTGAACAGGTCACAGTGATTTTGATTTGTAAACCAAACCCATTGACCCGGTAGAACTGAGATAAAGAGTCCTTCATCTACCCTACTAACGACCTATTGAAGTAGGAGTAGCAGTAGCTGTCGCTAGACGCTTCTAACGTGACCCACTTCCTGAGATAACAGTTCATTCAGGTCTCAGGCAGGGGTAATCTGTAGACATTGTGGACAGTATGTTGGACTGACTAATCTAGGGGATAGGAAGCCAGGTTTTTACACCAATGTCAATACAAGATTAGTTATCTAAACGCGTTTGTGGCAAAGGAGGGACCGCATGCCAAGAGAACCTTCATGATTTATTACTAGCAAGATTGCGATAGTTTCTCAAGAGAATCTTTTTTTTTAAAGTTTTTCTAACCACAATCATGTGTGTGTGTGTGTGTGTGTGTGTGTGTGTGTGTGTGTGTGTGTGTGTGTGTGTGTGTGTGTGGGTGTGTGTGTG
>JAULCD010252892.1:0-10281 GCA_032361085.1 Calliostoma canaliculatum
ACAGTCGTAAGGTAATGTTATATATTTGCACTTACGATCAACTTAGCCTAAGATCGCTTTGGAGAACGGGGTCCATGTGTGGTTTAGTTGGGGTAGGGAGGTGCAGGTGCAGCTCTAAGTATATATATTTATACACACAGATTTTTGCTACGAGGGGTGGGCAACCCATGCATATGGTCCTTTTAAAACAACAAACTCAGAATAAAAATAATTAAGTTAATTATTAGAATTATCAATTAAATCTTTTAGATTAAAACAATTCTAGAAATATTGCCTACGAGGAAAATTTTATGTTGACCTTAGAACCTTTAACCTGATAAAGGAGTATTAACTTAAGTTTCTATTTAGCAGTTTTTTAACTATGTAGGAACATGACTTTATTTGTCGATACATGAGAGCTCGAGGTCGTTACGCCTCATAGTCATTTTTGTTTTGAAATATAAAATTATTTTCAAGCCCTCTTTTCATTTCAAACACATATATTCGTAAACCTAAAAAAGGCCATTAAAACTATCCTCTCTGTCTGCCTACCTGTCTCTTTGTTTCTTTGTCGGTCTGTTTGTCTCTTTGTCTGATAGAAATCTCTCTCACAAACTCCCTTTCAAACTCTCTCTCTTGAACTTTCACAGATTTTAAATGTAGTATTTGACAGATTTTTAGACTACATGTCAAACGTTTTGACATTTAATTTGCCACTCTACTTTTTAACAAGACAGTAATTTAAAAGACTCTTACAAAGGAATCACCGATATTTAATATGCAACATTTAATATACAAAACGTTAATGCTGGTCTCAAATTTAAATCAGTATTGTAATATTAGAGCTTTGTGTTTGTTATTTGCAAGACAGTCAAAGGCAAATTAATTCTAAACTGACATAATAAAATGGTGGTGTACATAACAACCCATTAAGGGTATCAACCCTTAAAGTGCTAAGTCCAATTTTCTATTTCTTTCTCCGCCTAAAATAAGCTGTTAAAACCTATCCTGTGGTAATTTGTTTAAAAGAGTCTTGTATGAGCTCTTTTAAACAAATTACTACAGGACAGTTTTTTTAAGAACACAAGGTGGTCACATTTTTTTAAAATTTACTTAACCCTATTAAGCACTGTAAGTGTTAACCCATTTACACTTAAACGTACCAATAATGATAGAATAAGGATGATATTAAAACACAAAAGATATTCGCATATATATTTACATGCATTTTTACATTGTATTATTTTATTCCCGTACTTCTGAAACAAAGAATATTTTGTATGTATTGCACTATAATTATTAAAACATCGGCAGTTTTTTAAAGGTATTGCCGAACTTGGTTGACTACCGATCGCAAATATATAAATATATTTTAAATACCTTTATTAAACCCAAACTAGCCCCGACACCACCCATAAACAAACAAACCTCTCGTTCATCCTAACAAGTAATCAAAAGAAAGAAACTAAAAATAACTGCTCTATAATACGTGCAACTTTCAAGGTATTGTCCTGTTTAAATACAACAAAAAAGTACTTTTTACTACTTTGTTTCTTTTGATGTCACCTAAGCTGGCAGTAAATCTTCAGATGCTGAATTCTATTTCCTGATCAAACAAAATTGGTTTTGTTCTGTGATTGTTTCATTAAAAGTTCCAGAGCTGTGGCGGGAGTATATTGATCATTGACAGAAAATAAACAAGGAGTATTGTATTCACCCTGTAGGAGTCCTGCAGTCTTTCATGACTTCAAACGTTTAATTATTGCCACCTGATGACTTCTCTATTGCGATGTCTATGGACGATGAGTGCCCAATTGTATGGTCATTTCTGACCCCAGGCTGACCAGTGTGGGCACTGCTACACAAATTCCTGGTAAAGTTACAACCTTGTCAACTGTGGATTAGGTTTACAACTGCCAAAACTTGTTGTTAACTGCGCACTTTCCAAAGAAAAACTTGTTTTTTCTTTGGAGAGTGCCTAGTTTACAACGAGTTTTCGTATTTATAAATTGAAGCCATTGCCCCAACACAGGTCAGAGATTTAAAATGGTTTTGTGAAAAAGCACCAAACACTTTTTGTTGGAGGCTGAGGGGGGCTTAAGGATGTTCTCGAAGGAGTTCTAGTTACAAGATGCAGTATAAAACCTTTTTTTCTTTGAACTCAGAATCAAACGTGACAAGGTCTGCAGGATATGAGGAGAACTTTTTTCCCTGTTAGGTTCTTGATTTAGTTTCACTATAGGTAATTCTTGTCTTTTAGACAACGGGTAGAATCTAATGATAATTTTAATCTGAATATTTAGTATGTTAGTTTGTTTATAACATTGACCTACGTTTACCCTAAGTCTTGTAAAAGCCTTCTAGTTTGTTTTTTTATGTTAAAAGAAATTCCATATAAAGTCACGGTTCTTGATCCCTTTTGTCATCTTAAGATAATTTCAGTATACTTCAATTTTTGTGTTAATTTGTTTTAATCGTTGTCTACCTTCCAACCACACATTTTCAAAAATTTAATCTGTTTTAATATATTTTAAAAAGCTTCCACAGAGGTCATCAAGTTAACATTATTGACACAATAGCAGTAAACAGACCCGGAAGAAGCTGACAACAGAATGTGTAATTGTGTTTATTGCATTGAAAATCCATACCTCATTGACATCATAAAATCAGTTTTTTGCAAACATTTTTTCTTTTTGGAAATTGATTGTGACGTAGGTTTTACAATCCAATTCTCTGTGGGTTCGTGTGTCCTTACAAAATGAATATAGTCTTCCTTAATTGACATCTTAGAAGATGGAAGGTCAATGGCTGAATAAGTATAGAATAACAATTTGTTTTATTGCAAAAAGTGCGACATTTTGGAATAAATTGTTGTGCCGTTGTCAAGCAGAAATGAAACTTCTCACAACGGTACAATAATCTGTTCCAAAACATCACAACTTACTCAATAATAGGCACTGTCATCATGAATGCGTTTCGATAAGTCGCACCTTACTTATTCAATTTAGTTGCCATCTATATGTACATACATTATTCTGTCACATAACAGTAAAAATTAGAATAGATATATGTTATTATTGTCTTTATAGAGTTGTCCCTAGTGTGTACATTGCTATGAATTAAGATGTTATGTACAGAGTGAAACCAGACATTAGTATTAATTCATAGTTCTAAACATAAATTTATTTTTACCTGCACAATGTTTTTCCTCTCACATAGATTGTTCACGCAGAAAAAACACAAGGAACATTTCAAATTATTTAACCCTTACAGTGCTGATCTAGGGCGTGTAGAACTCAAAACTGTTACCATATTGTGCTTTTGAAAATAAAATCCTGTAATCATTTGTGTAAGAGCTCCTATATGAGCTCTTTTACACAAATTATTACAGAAAAGGTTTTAACAACCTATTGACGTTTAGACATTGAAATGGACAAGTGTTCAGCACTTTAAGGGTTAAGGAAACGTTTGTGTAAACGTTAAAGGCATAAATAAAGTCAGTAAATTAACATCCGACCACTTTTTCTTCCATTCAATCAATCAAGAAGTTTGCAGCTTCAGCGAACTGCTCGTGTCAAAAAGTAACAGCCCAACCTGAACAAACACAACTAACAAGAACTTTAACGATTCACTTACAGATGACTTTTATTGATCAATATTCTTTAAAATGTTTTATTCTTAACGAACAGCATGCCCTCAATAACCCCTAAGATAGTTGTTTAACATAAATTAGACAAAAATAATCAATTTAAATTTGTCTTTATGTTGTTGACACAAATTGACGTCTAAAAAAGGTATGTGGTTAATACAATACAATAAGCAAAATATCATAAATACTTTGATGCGGATATATTGACCAAATTTGTTGGTTATACTCACACGATGTTATCATGGAGTCACTATTTATTGAATGCTAGAAATTACATTGCACTTGAGACTCAAAGCCTATTACCCTAAAAATAAATTGTAACTAGTAAAGATAATTGGCAAAAACACTATTTAAACACTGCGTGAAAGACATTTGTCTTAAACCTTTAGAGCGCTAATTTACTTTAGAATAATATAGAACTGTAATTATTTTTGTTGTTGAAAATCTAAGAGGTAGTACTTTCCACCTGGGAACCTTTTAAACAAAAGTTTTAACAGCCTTATGTGCACGTGAGAAAATTGTTTCACTAGAAAAAATGACTAGAAATTATTCAGCGGTTGTCTATTGGTTTGATGGGATTTTCGTCATTTGTTACCTCCCTTTCTTGTGGTGTAATTGAAGACGTCATTAACCAATCAGAATCATTCACCTACAACATGTGTTCTTTGATGAATTTGACTGAAGATAGGGCTGTACAGTTTTCGTTTTGTTTAATCCATTATCCAATGCGGATTAGGTCTGACTTTAGAATGTTCCCTACCAAATAAGAGCACTTGAATTCAATTGTTGATAACTGTTACAAAATGTCACAACATGTTAAAAAATAGCTGAGTCACCCTGAACTCCAATGCCTTATCAATGTGTTTACAACAGTGTTCAACAATTGTATCCTTGTCTGCAATACATGGCCGTGGCTGCCTGACTTTGGCTACAATAAACATGTTTTTTTGTTAGTGTTTGCATTTTAGGGCGATTTTTAAGCACCGGATAAAAATTCACACCAGGTGCTAACTTTGGTGATTGCCACCTTATGGCCCCTCTCTTATCACAAAGGTGCCACAACACCTATGTTAATGGGGAGATTTCAAAGCGCTAAGGTCTCTAAGTATTAAGAACATTTCAAAAACATAACCTTATAACGCGCAAAATAACGTTAATATCCAAAGTCATCAAAACGAAATGTAGTTCTAATTTCACTGAATTTACTTCTAAAATGCGAATCCAACAGTTTAGGATTACTAACTGCAGCAAAATATAATTATGTTGATGCGGTGCGTGTCTGGTTAAGTTTACTACTGTTATTTATTGTACAGTTAAGTTCGACAGACATCTTTAGTATCATCAGCGTCAGTTTCTTTTCATAAAAAATCTGAAACTTATTATTAACATGCGTTTATGTCAATTAGTACATATTAGTTTACAGAAATTTAGTACACGTATTATCCACACATGATGAATGATTCTGATTTCTTTTCTTTGAAAAATATTACTTCGTCTTGTCATAAATTCCATTTCGGAGTATATTTTCACTCCTTTAGCAGGTGAATGAGTTTGACTGGTGATGTTGTTCAGTATATAGTTAAAACATAAAGTATGCAAGCGTCCTAGTTCTTTATCTATAATAGTTCAAGGCAAAACTATACTTTATCAGAAGACACATACAGGTAGAGCATACTTTATTTCTTAATTAACATACCTTTGTATGATATTGGTTTTGGGTAAAGTGCCAATGTTTTAGCACTGTAGTGTACATGTAGGTAGCAAAATGGCCTCTCTTTTGCACTCGCGCGATATAAAGGGTATTTTGACGACAACAGTTATCATGTTGTTTGGTCCTTCAGAAAGATTTCTTTTCAAAGTTATTATATGTCCTACTGTGCATAGAGATGATGGACTTGTCTTAATGACGAGGTTGCAGTCGTATTTCAAATACCCGTTTACCGAAAATAACAAACATTACTGTCACTAGCTTAGCAACGTTTCCGCACATTTCGTGAAACAGGTCAAGCAGCCATACTATTCGTTCACAGGGTATGCCTTGGCTTGAACTCCCGCCCTTGGAAGCTTCAGAGACCTGGAAGGATGTTCAAATTGCAGAGACTCTTCAACCTGACCAGACAACTGACGTACATGAGATAATGCATTACTACAAACAGGTCTTGATAGATCTACCAGGAAGGACAATGCTGGAAGAGTTCCAGATGAAATTGACTTCTACAGATCCGGTAATAATGAAACCTTACTCTTTTTAATACAACATGAACCAGACTGTATGGAAAGAACTAGATCAGATGTTAAAGCTGGATGTAGTTGAGCCATTCACCTTATGCCAGCCTGATTATATAGGTACACAAAATAGACAGGAGTTACAGATTTTGTACTGATAATCGCCAGATTAATAGGATTACATGTACTTTTGTTGATGCAGAACCCAATACAAATACTTAAGAATTGTAGGCAAAACTTAACAAAGCAAAATACTTCTCTAAAATTGATTTGAGTAAAGACTATTGGCAGAATTGCAAGGAGAGAATTGCAAGGAGAAAACTGCATTTGTGACCCCTCATGGATTTTTTTCAGTGGAAAGTGATGCAGTTTGGCATGGTGAACCCTCCTGCTGTCTTTTCAAGAATGATGCATAAACTGCTGAAAGGTATGGAACACGTTATCAACTATATAGATGACATTTTGATTTTCACAGAGACCTGGGAAGAACATACGAAGCTGATAAAGGAAGTGTTGGAGAGGCTAAAGAGGGCAAACCTGACTGCTCGCCCTAAAAAGTCCTATTTTGGGTTTCAGAGCCTAGAGTTTCTTGGTCATGGTGTGGGTCAATGTGAACTGCGTCCTGAAGAAAGCAAGGTGAGCAAAATATTAGATGTTGTACTACCACAAAACAAGAAACAGCTGAGATCGTTTTTGGGTCTAGTAAGGTATTACAGAAAGTTCATCCTAAATTTTGCTACTATTGCTGCTCCCATGACAGACATGACCAGAAAAGGTACGCCAAATCAGTTAATCTGAACACATTCTGGTAAGAAAGTCTTTAATAGTCTAACAAATGTTATGTCAGCAACCCCAGTATTGAAATTACCAGATCTAGAGCAGTTATTTCTTCTCAGAACGGATGCCTCCGGAAGAGGACTCGGGGCTGTGTTGCTTCAAGTGCATGACGGGACGACGTTCCCAGTGTTATATTTGAGCAGAAAATTGTTGGCAAGAGAAATCGCTTATGCTACAGTCGAAAAGAAATGTCTAGCAATTGTTTGGGCAATAGGAAAGCTTAGACAGTATCTTAAATGGAAAGAGTTCATTCTAGAAACTGATCACTATTCATTGACATGGCTCAACTTAACTCGACAAAACTGACTAACAGTTGGTTAATGCGTTGGGCATTAATCTCAAAACCCTTTCGCTTTGTGATTCACACCATTAAAGGCGCCTTGCTTCTGTTAACTATTGGACACCTTTTTATGTATGTTTGTGACAACAGGAAGAAAATCATTCAGTAAGTATTTCTAGGAGCATAGCAAAATACTGGTGTATCTTTTGTTCAAATGTAACAAACTATTATTTGTAGATATTTTAAAATAATGTTTTATGACAAAATGTCATCTTAATAAAGTGTCAAGTGTTTCCCTACATATAAATGCATGGGTGAGCATATGCTATTTTAGGCACAATAAACGTAAATGAAAATAAACAATGTTTAACATATTTGTTCCAAATTAGAAAGTAAAAAGGATGTTGTCAAGATTTACTTATATTTATGACAAAATGTAAGAACTAAGATGGAGAAAATTACTTTAATGAACTAAATGGTTTGAACCGGAAAGAAGACCGGTTTAAGCACCTTTGTTAATAATCATAATAATAACAGAATTAATTGAATTTCTATTTTTATTGCACATTTATTGAGTTTGGCCTTTTTCATGAAAGTTGTGAGTGACGGGTGCTACCGGTAAATCAGGACATACTAAGGATTTTAGCGAACATTTATCATTACTAGGGCTGCGCAGTGTGCCCGTAAATTACGTTTCCTATGTACCGGTATAGTCAAATGCGCATAAAAAAAACATAATCATCTTGAAGAAAAAATATTGTGTCACTTATTGTTGTTTAAACTAAGCTTAGTGCTGCTTTCATTTAGAATAATAAATTAAATGGCTCATACCAGTGGTGGTTTGTTTTAAACATTGGTACATTAACCCTAAGAGTGTCAAATTGATTTGGATAGGACTTGTCACAACCTTGTTGTACCTTTTGTAAACATATTCTGTGCAAATTCTTTTAAAGGAGATCCGATAGGAACGCTTTTAAAACAAATAATCACATATATAGATTTTTCAAGTCCATACAGTCTATTTAGAATGTAAATTGGACATTAAAATGAACAAATGTTGAACTGGACATTCTGAGGACATGTATATAATGCTGGTGTAACTAATCGTAAAAAGAGTACATAAATAACAAACAAAATAGTAGATTAAAGTAGATAAACCTTTAATTCACCAATGTGACAACTTAAAATAATCAATCAAAAACCCTTAATTTAGGGCAGTGGAAACTAGCGAAAACTCCTGAAGAAAACTCCATATTTTAGTTGCTGAAACCCATTTGTTTCACCCAGTGATATTTGTGAAACCTATAGTGCTGCTAGAAATAGATATATTTTAAAATATGTTAGTTTACATCCAACTATCCATAACTTTATTTCCATCATGCAGTTTAATGACATCCATATTATAAACATAGTCCAGTGATTGCTACTAAGTTTGGCCTCCCTCACCCCACGTTAAGCGTATCACTTAAAAGGCCTAAACAGTTGATGTCTGAAGAGTCTGACAGCAATTGTTGTCCAGAACACTGTTCTTCAAAGCGATCTTCGGCTAAGTTGATTGTAAGTGCTAAAATATAACCTTGGCTTTCGACTGTCGTACCCCAGAGATAGTTTTAGAACTGGTGCCTATCGACACCGGTTCCAAAGCGATCTCTGCGCTATAACAGTCGTAAGCCTATGATAAAAAAAACTCCACAGTACGGTGTTTTAGAAATTGCTTACTGTCATCTCAACATCGCTTTGAGGAACGGGGCCCTGACCGTTTTACTGGTTTGTTAACAACACAGCAATAAGTGTACGTCAGGTGACGTCCAAAATAATGTATTCTTGTAGTGTAGCATTGTGGTTTTTCATTCAGGATTGTTTCGAAAATATTTCTGCAACGAATTATGTATGTATTTTAAAGATAACTGAACCATAGAACCTTAAAGATCACGAATTATGTATTTAAACATATTTTAAATTATGTTTATTACAATTATGTTCCTGACCGACAACCCAACAATACACTGTCCCAAACACACAGTTTTGATTGTAAAGAATATAGAAACTTGTATGTACAAATATAAAACAAACCTTACCGAAAATTGCCACTGTCAAACAGGCTATTCTGATAAACATGTTGCCAATTTCACGTATCAAATAGACGAGCAGACCTAGAATTCTGACTGTCCTCAGTGGCCTCAGAGTATATGTATTCTGGTCTATGACTCGTGACACGTCTATGTTGTATTGTTCTACTGTTCTTTCTTATGATAATATGATTGTGTTCACTTTCTGTTTGCAAATCATCGAAGTCCTGAAGTATTCATTTGTTTGTCTTCAGTTGAAAAGTCAATACTTAGTGAAGGCACCCGCACGCTTTTATATTCTTTTAGAAGATTTATTTCAATAATCAGCGCCCGGTTCCACAAAGTGAACTTAAGCTTAGTCGATCGTTAGTGCTAAAATATTACAACGTTTTTTCACAAAGCTGACATAGGATTAACACGTCTGAACTTTCATCTCAGCGAGAGAGAATCATCGTCATGAAAACACTAAGATGAAAGTTAGGACGTCTTAGCCTTATGACAACTTTGTGGAATGGGAGCCTGATGTTTTGTAACAGCCCTGTGTGACTTAGCAATTGTTTTTTCATTAGAGACAAAAGAAAAAATGACCAGCACATGTTGATTTAGAAACTTAAAGGACCACTTTATTTCACCACAGGCTGCAAGTGTATTTATAAGAAAATTCGGAATCGCATAAAATACAAAGATTCTTACGATCACTACTAACCGCAAACCGGCAACAATCGTAGTCAGACAATTTTTAAAGACTCACAGTGTCAAACATGACAGAAAACCTAAGTGAATTTTCCATTAGAAACTTGATGAAATACTGTGGTGCTTTTTCCAATGTTGATAATTTATAAATTACCGTAAAGAATTATGAATTTAAACATAATTTAAGTACAACTACGTTCCTCACAACCACACCCTGATTCAAACACACATTCTTTAATTGTGAAGAACCTAGAGACCTGTTAGTATAAATATAAAACAACACTTAGCACAAGCGCCACTGTCAAACAGGCTATTCTGATAAATAATAGTAATAATAATAATAGTCATCTTATAACGCGCATTACTCCATGTGCAATATTATTACCCTGGTCATTGGATCCAATGTTCACTCAGTGTCAGTCTCAAATCCCTGGGGAGTATACAACCCAAGCTGCCTGTTAGGCGCTAGTCGGTTAGCATTCACATTACTTACGCCTTCCATACCAGGTACCCAGTTATACTGCTGGGTGAACAGAGGCACACTTTTG
>JAULCD010253004.1:0-10278 GCA_032361085.1 Calliostoma canaliculatum
CATAACTTTACGACGCCGTAAGCCATGTCACTGGCTTAATGAATTTTGTTTACAAATGCAAAAAAGAGTTGTTAACTGTGCACTTTCCAAGAAAAACTTGTTTTTCTTTGGAAAGTGCACAGTTTACATTGATTTTTTGCATTTGTAGACCAAATCCATTAACCCAATAATGTGGTTTATGACGTCGTAAAGTTATGACGTCTTTGTAAAACGGGGGCCAGGAGTAAAAAGGTGATTTATTGTTTAACGCCGCTTCAGCATCGGCAAGACGAATATTCATTCCACTTTGAAATGAATGGTCACGACAAAGCTGTTAATACTGGATCAAGATCTCGCCTAATTTGCCGAAAATAACAAAAGATACAAGATTTAAACAGCCTTGAAATATCACCTTTCAGCACCTCGTCCTTAGCAAAAGGTCACGTTCGTGATGCGATGAAAACAGTTTGCAATATTCATTGTATCGAAATGTATTTGAATGAGAAAAGGCTTCTGTGCAATTCAATTAGAGCCAGAATAATGTTAATCTTATTCATTGTATCAAAATTTCTTTCCTTTAATAGTTCTCAGCAGACTGATGTTCACAGTCGTGTTTTTGTTTTCAATCAAATTAGAGAACGATAGATGTAGCTGGTTTTTGGGGTTGACAGAAATTTAATTTGGCAATGGAAATTATGAAAACACAATTGCATCTCGATTTCCAGATTGTCATTTGCAAAACTGTCTTATTTTTGTAAGACCAAATTAATAATTCTTTTATAAAATTGAAACATCAAGTGACAGTTTAAATTTCTATGAATTCTCATGAGTTGAATGTTTGTAGGTTTGTAGGTTGTGGTCAGTTGTTTAACCCTTAGAGTGTCAAGCCAATTTCAGTAGGACTTGAAGCTGCGACTTTCTATCGATGTTGAAAACCTATCCTGTGATAATTTGTTTAAAAGAACTCCTGTGGGAGCTCTTTTAAACAAATTATCACAGGATATGCTTTCAACAGCCTATTTAGACTGAAATTTTAATATTGAAATTGACAAATGTTCAGTTGACAGTTGTAGGATTAAAGGTCCACTGATGTCCAAGATGATACTTTTCTTAATTATTTTCAAATTTTTGCAATTAAGTTTTGTCCGTTTTCAAAACTGAAGTCTGACAATAAAAATAAAATAAAGCCATTTTAAAAACTTGCTTTTACCAACAGTCAAATGAGAACAGCCGAATGTATGATGTCACAACTCTGTTTGGGATCACAATGTGAAGATGGCTAAGAGTTAATAGTCACCATTTTGATTAAAAAATTGTCATACATCCAAATAGACAAACAAACTTTAAAGAATTTTTTTTTAAAGTTATTGATTAAATATGTTATCTAAATCCACAAACATAATTGAGCTAACAACTATTTTGTTGTAAATAGCAGTGATAGAAGCTAACTGTTTCATATAAAAAAGTACCCAGAAATTAGAATATTTTACTAGTCCTCAGGATACCTTAACTATTGGGTACTTTGGCTCCGGCTGTAGGACTAGTGCCAATTTCTATCCCTGAATAGATGTAATTAAATTTTAGGATTTATTTTTGTGTTTTGTGGG
Source organism: Calliostoma canaliculatum (assembly GCA_032361085.1). Lineage (NCBI taxonomy): Eukaryota > Metazoa > Mollusca > Gastropoda > Trochida > Calliostomatidae > Calliostoma > Calliostoma canaliculatum. Next base: position 1,587 of record JAULCD010253004.1, read on the forward strand.
ACCAGACTATACTGGCCACACGTCTGTCCTGATGCCCGTGACTCAGGGTTTTTGTATGTCAACTTCTTTGTACATACGTTCACGACTACTTCTTTTTGTATGTTTGTTCAAGACGTTTCGTGGCATATGCTTGCTTCTTTATCAGGTGAATGAATGAATCATTCATTCACCTGATGAAAGAGCAAGCATATGACCCGAAACATCGTGAACATACATACAAAAAAGTTGACCTCCAAAATCCTCTTATGCCTTCCCACTTGTAAATGGCCTTCAAAGAACTTATGCCTGTGATCACTGAACAGAATTTGGTTGGCAACAACCAGCAGAAGTATCTATGTGATGATTTTCAATCAATGGTATTTATTGACTATTTCAGGGATTTACCTTGATGTATAAATTTAGGAGTCCCTGGGACTGGCAACTAAAGATTTTAGGGGTCCCACTCTGACACAGCTTCTTTGAAGTATTTTTAGGGTCCCGTTTCTCAAAGCGATCTTAGGCTAAGTTAATCGTAGGTTATTTTTGAAACATAGTCCTGTGGAGATGTTTGTAATCACAGGCTTATTACTGTGGTTGCGCAGAGATCAATTTAGAAACAGTGCCAGAACCAGAACATGGAGTAAACACTGATTTTTGTGGATATCTTGCGTCCCTTTGGATGCACACTTAAATATTTTTGTCAAATTTTATCGTATGGGATGCAGGTAAATCCTTGCTACTTATAAAATTGATCAATATTTTGGGGGCAAAGACACTGAAAAAAAACCAACTAATATATTCGATGATTCTTAGCATTCAAAGGGTGTGGGGCCTCTACAAACTGAGAAAAAATAATCTCCAATATTTATTGTAAATAATCTCCAATATTCATATAATTCATTCTCAATATTCTTAAAAAGTGTTATACAATAGCTCATATCTTATAAAACCAATCATATTCAACACTTTTTATCCCAAACAAAAGTTCTTCGCCAACTTTCCAAACAACGCTTTAAAGATTCAAGATAAGGTTTCCCCCCAAAGACCTACCTTCTTTCTCAGCGAGTTTCCTATCTTGTTGCGTATCATTATTATTCATTTGTTTGGCTTCGGGAGCCAGTTTGGGGAGCCAGTTTGGGGAGTAAAGTTTTCAGTTCATTACTTTCCACTTTTGCTACAACACATACCTCCATTTCTGCCTCTTCAACTCCGAACAATTTCATTATAAAATAATCTATAATCTCACTTTGAGACTCCTAACTATATAAAGCCTGTTACTTTTTATTAGTTGATTTACAAAACTTTTGCGTTAAAAATTCATGTAGGTAGTTAAAAAGTATATAAAAAAATTCTTTGAAATGTTAATAAAGGTGGTCGTAAAAATAAATTAAAAAGTTTGCTTGATATATAGTGTAGTTAACTCAAGTATAACTCAAACTGTTACCACCTAGTGCTTTTGAAAACCTTTTCTGTAATAATTTGTGTAAAAGAGCTCCTACAGGAGCTCTTTTACACAAATTATTACAGGAAAGGATTTCAACCGCCTATTTAGTTCAGAGTTTTGTAATTGAAATTGACACAGTTGGTTGCAGCACTTCAAGGGTTAAGGAAGAAAAAAACAACATACCTGAGCATGTTGTGAGCGATGGTTGGTCTCAGTGTGGTGGCTCCAAACACGGAGATGTTTCTGTGATGCAGACTCTCCCTCGTCAGCCCAATACACACCGAGACATCGTTCCACTCGATGTTCAGGATAACCTCAATGTCAAACTTCTTCATGTCCACATTCCAGCCAAAGTACTGTTGCACGGCGCCACCGAAGTTTGCTGCTGCACCCTGGGAGTCGAACTTGTGACCTTCACCGGCTCGATTACAGGTCACACGGAATGCTGGCACCAGTGGGTTATGGGGAACAAGCTTCTCCCGAGGTTTTTGAGGACTACCCGTTTCAGAATCAGGTTTTTGAGGACTCCCTGTTTCAGAATCAGGTTTTTTAGGAGAAGCAGACACAGAGGACGGCTTCTGAGGACTTGGTGAAGACTGAGGATCAACTGAAGTACCAATGCTGGTTTGATCATTTTCGGTGGAATCTGATTTCATCTCTATATCAGTCTTATCTTCTGGAACTTTTGAAGACAGTTCACTTTCATTAACTTTTGACTCCAGTTTTTCACTGTCTGTTTTATTCATTGATTCAGGTTCTTTCAGAGACAGATCCTTAGTGGCAGAACTTAAATCTGAAGCTGCACATAAAGTTTCACCTTTTTCTTCTAACTTCTGAGAGTTACCTCCCTTGCCATTAGTATCAGACTCTGCATCACTGAACTGACCCTCTTCAAATCTGCCATTCCCATGATGACCTTGACATTGATCAATGAATGGCACGATTCCTTGGACATATTTCCCCTCGTCTCCAACAAACTGTAGATCAGGATGTTCCCCATCACCAGCTTCCTTCTTTGATTCATTTTTCTTCATTTCCTTTCTTTTATCTCTTCCTTTTTTTCCAAACTTGTCTTTCTTTCCAGATTTTGCCTTTTTGTCCTGTTTCTTTGGCATTTTTTCTTTGTCAAAAAGAAATGGTTCTCCCAGGTCTGGGTTTTCACAGATTGGGGTGGACGGGATTGGATGTTTGAATGTGTACAGCTTCTTCCAAACACGCAGGCCTGCTTCCCAGTCGACATCGCTCGCCATCAGCCGCAGTTTACCCATACACTCCAGCTGACAACACAAATTACAGTCCTGGATTAAAACTCGGTTTTGTAACACCAGATTATCTTATTTTCAACACTGAGAGTGTCTATAAAACTTTTAAAAGGCAAAGACTGAACTTTTGTCCTTCTGCTCATCATCAAAACATAATTTCCCCTCTGGCCCTCAGGTGATAGGGGGATCAAATTAAGCAATAATATGGTACAAACATACAACTTTTTAAAATTCACAAAGATATACCATTTAACAGCCTATTTATTAACATATTTTTTTCAAATGTTACTTATTCATATGTAACATCAAACCATAATTATTCACCTCGTCTTTGGGAAACTGCAGATCTTTCCAAGATGTCATTACAACACGAATGTTATCAACACAACCAAGGTCAAGAACCTGAAATTAATGGGGAAAAGTTTGAATATAGTCTTAATAAGAATTTTTTTTTAATTATTTTTAAATATAAACAAAATGAATGTCTATTTGAAACAAAATTTATTTTACTCTTGTTCTTGCTACAATTAATGTCGACGGTTGGATTTCAAAAGCCTTATACCAATGTAAACATTAGAAACGATTTTACTGTTATCAAACTCAGGCAATCTTCTACTAATGGCCTCAAGTTACTCAGTGCCTCAATTTACTTAACAAACTCATCAAATTCAAATTATTCACGTCAGTATTGCAGTGAAATGCACTAACTTTGTTAACATCTTTGATTGGAAGTTTAGCAATAACTTTTCCTCGGGCTGCTCTGGCAGTGACTCCAAATTTTTCCTCTAATTCTTCCCTTGCAACTTGTTCAAAACCAGTTGCCACTGTTGCTTCTATTTCACACATAACATCATCTTCACTGTCACTGACAGTCATGCCGTCTGTGGACGCCGCCATCTTGATGGAGCTTTGGCTGCTACTTTCCAAAGCACAACCTATTTATGTGTTACTCGATTAACGCTCAATACGAATCCACTTTGAAAATGATCAACGTTTCATGTCGAGGGTGTTCAAAGTTACACAAAAACATACTTAAACATACTTAATCTAGTTTGATATTCAAACTAATATTAATAGGTTTTTTTGTTGATAAGTTTAAAATTGCCTCCACCCCCTTGTGACAAGATAAGCGAGGTAAGTGTCGGCCAGACACATCCTGATCGATTATGAAGAGTAATACATTATGTAACACTGAAAGGATCATTAAAAGCTTTCTAGATAGTGTCCATAAACTACGATGTTATATTTAGATCCATTGCGAGTATTACTGTCTTGACACTTGACCAGGAACCACTCACGCTCCTGTCTTGTTTAGCACACTGTGTGTATCTGTTCAGGGGTTATTTGTTTGAAAGAACTCCCTAAAATTACCACATAATAGATTTTCAAAGCCACTAGAATGAGTGTACGACATGATATTGACAAACAAAAAGTGAGAAATCAATATATAATTCAATCACCGCTTTTACAGTTAATGTTAAAAGTCTAGTAAAAGATATAATTAATTACATTAAATATTATATTTATGTTGATTTATTCATATGTTAATTATATGACTGTACATTTAAAAGGAAAAGATCTAGTAAGTTATTTTAGCTTTTTTCTAATCCTTTTCTATCAATAAAATATGTTTAAATCAAATCAAATCACAGTTAATGCAGCCTAATATATTCTGTGGAATTATTCAGACCCTTGTAGACACAGCAACATTTTAAATTGTCCTTAAAAACTTGTCATGTAAGACAATCAATTAATTACAAAAATGTAAAACAAAAGATTATTTTATCTTTTTTAAAAAATAAACTTTAGCAAACACTATTTGCATGTCAAACAGTCCTTGTCCCGGTTTCAAAAAGACGTCATAACTTTACGACGTCGTTAACTGGGTTAATGTATTTGCTTTAAAAATGAAAAAAAATCGTTGTAAACTTTGCACTTAAAAAAACCCCTTGTTTTTCTTTAGAAAGTGCAAAGTTTCATTTTTTATATTTGTAAACCAAACCTATTAGTCCAGACGCATAGTTTACGACGTCATAATTTAAGACGATTTTGTGAAACGGGGTCAAGACTGTTAAATGTCTCTGCTCAACTAGCCATAGATAGTTATATATTTTGTACAAACTTTATGGAGACCATTTTAACCTTCAAGCTCATCAGATTAGGTTCCATCCTGTCCAGAATATAAAAGAATGTGGAAAATTGCACTGAGTGTTCCGATGACCATGTACTAGTATAATGGATGTAATGTTCTGCAAGGCAGTTTGTTAAGTTGGCAGCTAACCCTGTGGATGCCAAACTCAACATTTGTCTGTTTCAGTGTCCACATTCCAATTTAAATAGGCTGTTAAGAAACCTATCCAGTGATATTTTGTTTAAAAGAGCTTCTTCAGAAGCTCTTTTAAACAAAGTATCACAGGATAGCTTTTCAACAGCACAAATTAGTCATAGTTTTAAGTTCTACTATATTCAATTGGGCACTCAAAGGGTTAAAAGTTGTGTAAATGTATTTCATGATTGTGTATTGATTTGACCCATCTGTCCTTATAATTGATAATTCCTGCCCTATCGACATGCTTGTATGAAAATGTGACCACTTATCTTGCATATTGCAATACTGTATGATAACTGTTATACTGAATAACCTCAGCAAAATGTAAGACCGCGAGGCCAGAGAGGCAACACGATTCCTTATTTTGTCCTTGACGTTGTATATTTACATAAACGCAAATCAGATAAATCATGTATTTGCAAAAGGGTTATTTTACTTTCTTAATAGAGATATGTGGATGGAATATGAAACCCTAATTCCTTGACATTAGGAGGTAATAGGGAGTTAATAATGAGTTTTGACAGACGTTGGGTATTATAGCTGATATTACATTGTATGAAATATGTTTGTGCCTATTGAGGTTTTGAGTGTTGCGGCTATTCTACTGTACTCGTTATTTTGTATAAAGTAAGCTGCTCAGATAAATTTACGACGCCTTAGTCTTACAAGAGATTTATAGCGCGGGATTAGATCTTCAATCTTTATCACACTTAGTTTTAGAGAATATTTTGGAATGTACCATCGCCTATGAGTTAGTTCATATCATTTTATGTTCAGTCTGTACTTGCTGATTACGTTGAATTATATTGTCCACAGAAGATCTCCGACCTGAGAATTAAAGAACATCAAACCTCTAATACAAAACATGACTGCAAATTTCTTCTATTTCTGACAACTTCAAAGAACATCCTGACCAAAACATCCAATGGAACAATGTTGAAATTACACAAGTAATCATGCCAACAAGATTAAAAACTACTGAAAGCCATCACCATCAAAAGATTCCAACCAACTATCACCAAAGATCAAGGGTACTACATACCAAGTGCCTATTATGTTCTCATCACTAAACAAACCTAATTTCACTTTACCACTTACTCCATTGTTCTATAATCTCAATACGTTTCATGCCACATTAGTCTTTAATCAATACAGTCATACCATCGATGTATTTAAAGCCAATTAAGCAATGTTATTCCAATTATTCAAATTCGCCTTGTCAATACATAAATCATACATCAACCCCATTAACTCATGCCTGTAACCTTTGTGCACTAACTATGTAAATATGTGTATAACCTTCACAAGTCTGTGTATCACTTTCTTGATAACGGTGTTTTTTCCACAGCGATAGTGACACAATATGCATTAAAGAAGTTGATATCCATAGAATATCTCGCTTGTTAAACATATATCAATCAGGGAAATCAACCGCTTTTCCTATTTGGTATTACTTTGTGTTTGCAAAGTAACCGTATCTATAAAATGTGTGTACTTTCAAATCTTTTTGTAATAAAAAGTCCTTTTTTAATTCTCGAATGAAACTATTGTTTTCATAATGGGTTATGTTTAAAGTACAGCACATTGTACTGTTGTAAACATGAACACATTTTATTGGTTTAAGATTCAATAACATCAAATGATCTTCATAATCTGTCACCATCAGCATATGATTGATTCTACTGGTCTTGATAATTCTTGACTTCATTTAGTCAGACACCCGTTTCACAAAGATGTCATAAAATAAGATATATTTTAGTCAATAGTTCCTCAAGAACGTCAAACACTGCCATTGAACCAAAATATCAAAAGAAGTTGCGGAATGAAGAAGTTTTTTTCCCCCACAAAACTCTTGTATAGCTAAGATGTCTTAATTTTCATCTTAGCGCTCTCGTTACGTCAATATATCTTAACCTTATTAAAGTTTTGAGGAGCGGGGGCCAGGGTTTGCTTTAACAATTCAAGATTTGTATAAGTGACTTAGACAAGACTTAGTGGTTTATTAGTTTGATTTATAGAATCTTATACAAAGTTGACAGAGAATTATCTAGAGATGTTAAGAAATTTCTATAAGCATGTAAATTATTTGCGTCTACTTCACGTAAATTAGCACGTACATTATTTGTGCCCTATCTTATTCCAGAGAGAGGCCTGGCTTTGAATGTTAGATGTGTTAATGTTTCATCAACACAAAGTAACTTACTAAGCTCGTCTAGACTACATTGAAAAAGTTATAATACAACTCATACAGACTTGCAAATTTGTCGTTAAATTAAAGAAGGAATAATGGTGGTAAATAAGCCGACTAATAAAATAATGTTGTGTTACTGTTGTGATTAATAGCTATATGTTTCAATGAAAAATATTTCTTTATGTGTTCAAACTTATTTATTTACCAACAAATTGAAAACACAGTATTCATCTGCATTAAGAGAACGATCTAAGTCTCTTATCCGTTGAGGCAATTTTTTTCAATATAAAGTAAATTCACACGAAGTCAAGATTACTGTAAACACCAATGAAAGAAAAAAATAAGCTGTTATTTTTTACATTATGTTAGTTATGTTTAGGTTATATTTTGTAAATGCCTTAAGTGTTTACTGTAACAATTTTGGTGTAATTACATCGTGAAGACCCAATAAAACTTTAGGTAGTAATTAATTTTCCAGATATACAGTCAACCTTCGTTAATGAGGACGGTGTCAATTTTGATTAAAAACGCCCGAATAGTGAAATGGACGGTTTGCTGAAACGAATTTACATTGACTGACAGAGATTTGTTACAGTTTGAGGCTGTCCGGACGGTGCGGGAACCGGATTCCTGGCGTCCGCATTAATGAGGGTTGACTGTACTACACATTTTCTGAGAATTTATCTATTCTTTAGGCTTTTAATGTGAATTTAGATTAGGGTAAATCATAAAGATCAAATCGGTCTTAGGCAAAGTTGATCGTAAGTGCTAAAATATAACATTCGCTTACGACTGTTGTAGCACAGAGATTGCTTTGGCATTGGTTCCAAAGTGATCTCTGCACTACGACAGTCGTAAGCCGATGGTAAGAAACAGCTCCACAGAACATTGTTTTAAAATCATTGTTTACAAATCATCTTAACACTAAGATCACTTTGAGGAATGGGTGTCAGTTCTGTGGGTGAACAGGGGCACCAGGGCGCCGTTTTCAGTTTGGTTTACAAATGCCAAAAGTGTTTCATGGGGTTGTGCACAGTTTACGACTGTTGACATTTGTAAACCTATCTCATTGGTCCAGTGGCATGGGTAACGGTGGATACATTTACGACACGTCTGTGGGCGATAAGAGGCATCAGGTGAAATTACAACAATTGATAATGGAATCTTGGCTGAATAACTTTTAAAAGAAATTAAAGTATTGATTTTTATTGACATATGTCAGTCAATTTATAACGGACTCATGCTATGCACTGGGTCGAGTTACCTTGGTGGGTGTCAACGTAGGTGCATCTACAGTCATGTAATTAACTTACAAAATAAGAAGAAACTGAGTGTATGTTCCTGACACTGACACTCAATTGTTTTTTTACGGAAACTTAATTTATCATCCAAAACTGGCTCTTATGGAGATATCCCTTGTGCGATAATCACGCAATACCTCATAGGAGATATCATCACAAATGATGTTATTTTATTGTAGCGATATC
>JAULCD010253115.1:0-10277 GCA_032361085.1 Calliostoma canaliculatum
AGCAGCAGCAGCGGCAGTAATAGCAGCAGCAGCAGCAGTAATAGTAATAGAAGCAGCAGTAGTAGTAGTAGTAGTAGTAGCAGCAGCAGTGGTAGTAGCAGAAGTAGTAGCAGCAGCAGTAGCAGTAATAGTAATAGAAGCAGCAGTAGTAGTAGTAGCAGCAGCAGCAGCAGCAGTAATGGTGGTGGTGGTGGTTGTTGTAGTAGTAGTAGTAGTAATAATAATAATATTAATAATAATAGTAGTAGTAGTAGTAGTAGTAGTAGTAGTAGTAGTAGTAGTAGTAGTAGTAGCAGTGGTAGCAGAAGAAGTAGTAGAATAGGCAGGAGTAGTAGCAGTAGTAGCAAAACCAGTAGTAGTAGTAGTACTAGCAGCAGTAATAGTAATAGAAGCAGCAGTAGTAGTAGCAGTAGCAGCAGCAGCAGCAGCAGTAAGAGTAATAGAAGCAGTGGTAGTAGTAATAGTAGCAGCAGCAGTGGTAGTAGCAAAAGTAGTAGTAGCAGAATCAGCAGAAGTAGCAGCAGCAGATACATTAGTTGTAGTATTATCATCATCATCATCATCATCATCATTCATGAACTCTTTTGAACTATTTACCTCAGGATAAGTATTTAACAACATAATACTTATTTAAGTTGGAACTTATACAATGAAATAGAAACATGACGAATAACGAATCAAAATAAAGAAACATAATAAATAGGCAAGAACAAAAGAAATATTTACAAATGCGCACCTGTCCCTTCATACAAGGTTTACTCGCCCCCAGTCAAGCTGTTGTACCTGAGACACACTTTTACACGTATGTATGTGTGTACCAACATAAGACTGAGGCCTTTCGGTGCAACTTTTACACAGACATCAGTGACAGAAGTTCGAATAAAGTTTGCAGATAAAAAGCGCCGTCACAGGTGATAATCGATTTCAAGACATTTTATCTTCTTAACCCTTAGATTGCTAACTAAACATTTGTCCGTTTTAATAATTAAAATCAAAATTTAAATAGGCTGTTGAAAATCTAACCTGTAATAATATGTTTAAAAGAGTTCCGATTGGAGCTCTTATAAACACATTATTACATGATAGGTTTTCAACAGCACGGGTTAAAGTCATATGAAAATCTGTCCAGCACTTTAAGGGTTAAACAACGCCAATTAGCCCCAGTTCGCTACTTACAATATTACCTTATGTAAAGCTTTATAATTAAAAAAAATAGACATGGTAGGAATGTATGTGGAATAGATGCCCGACATCTTATGTCGTGTTGTTGGCGAATTGTTTTGATGTGATATCGACATGTTTTGATGTGATATCGACATGTTTTAAAGTGATATCGATATGTTTTGAAGTGATATCGACATGTTTTGAAGTGATATCGACATGTTTTGAAGTGATATCGACATTTTGATGTGACATGTTTTAAAGTGATATCGACATGTTTTGATGTGATATCGACATATTTTGATGTGATATTAACATGTGCCCTTCTCTCGCTTTGTTCTGGCGTGCTGGCGTCATGTGGTACTTTGTTAGGGACCAGTCATTTATTACAAAATTGGGGGAAGGGGATCTTTCACCAAAATAGGACATTCTTGCAGGTGTGAGTCATGAAATAAAATACATATCTTTGGGAAAGGTCACGAAAAATGCTATTCTTAATGGAGGGCCATTTAAAATGTGACTAACATACGGGAAGGGTCAAATTTTTATATAAAACTGCGCACAAAACAAAACTACGAACCCACCCTCCACATGTACATTGCAAATTCAGCTCAAAAGTCCAGTATTTGTATCTTCTTTCATGTAGCGATTGTCAAATAAATATAAATAAATATACGATAGCAAAAAACAGCATTTTAAAGGGTCCATTCAATGGGTATTTTAAAATTATTATTATCTTTTTATACATTTAGTTCAAGTATTTGACAAGTGAGAGATACTTTCGTCAAAATCCACCCCACCCTACTCTTCCCACTGTAGAAATCCTGGGTATGACTATGTACTTTTAGTTTGTACAAGCTGCAATGATGCAATACGGTATTACCATTTGGTTTAGTGAGTTATGGTTTAAGGTTGTTTTTAACAATCGTTTAGTTATATCACGGCGGCACGGTTAACAAGAGGAAAGCCTGCACTATCTGTGTGGTTTTGTGATGCAGTGAAACCTTCAGCGAGCTTCAGCTGGTACCTGTAAACCAAGAGTGTTACTGTGTTACAGCATTGCAATCTGTCCTCACTGTATATTAAAATATTTCCGACTCAGAGAATGACGCCCACCCCCTTGGTGGCATTCGAACCCTGGACCCCTTGGTCCCTCGTAGGTGTAACCGTATCACATAACTACATTGGTGATACAGGATTTCTTAGTACCAACACTCTCAAACCGATGGAAATCCGCTTAATAATTTCTATACATTTTTCTGGTGCGAATACCGTTGAAAACGCCGTTAATCTTCAACAGACCCACAGACTCATTTTCGATTAACCATTTGGGTTCCAGATTAAATTAGTAAGGTTTAAAATTGAGACTACCTTGTGCGGTTGAAAACCTATCCTGTGATAATTTGTTTAAAACAGCTCCGAACAGGAGCTCTTTTGAACAAATTATCACAGCATAGGTTTTCAACAGGCTATTTGTATGTGTAAATAGTTTATATAGTCTCTCATAACTTCATGTGGATGGCTCAAATTTTAATAAGATGCTGTATTTTAAAATGTACATTTATGAGATGAGACTTAAATAAAAATATGTCTGTCTGTCTCAATAATAATAATAAGAAGAAGAAGAAGAAGAAGAAGGAGAAAAAGAAGAAGAAGAAGAAGAAGAAGAAGAAGAAGAAGAAGAAGAAGAAGAAGAAGAAGAAGAAGAAGACAGAATTAAGGGTTAACAGTTGTCACGCCTTAATATTTCTTTCAATTGTATAAAAACAATTTTCCTTTTGTTTTCTAAAAAGATGCACATAATAGCAGTTATTTTTAAAATGTTATATATAATATCCAGTTTCCCATTTCAGAATTCAGTGACGAGGAAAACGTCCTTTAATAGGAAAATAGGTTACCTTTACCCCCACAGTAAAGGTGATACGTCATATACAGCCATTTGTCTTGCTATTCGTTTCCAATGTGTTATATTGCTTTACTATCACCACCATAAAAACCTGTTATGTTTGACTGGCAATATATCATTCCCGTTGCGCAAATGCATGCATCTAATGCATTACAGGCCATACTGAGCTGTTACCGGCTTTTATTGTGTTTCCATTGTGAAAGGTCTTTGGTAACCGATACATATTTCCACGAGCATTTCCTGCGATTTTCATATTGTCATTCATAAGGCAAATGTCAGGGATTAGAGCTTCCGCCCGCCGTCATTATGTATGGCATGTCTATTGCATTCTGTCATCACTATGTTAGCGCGGACTCGTTGTGTCATAGGTCAACTCTCTCAATTACATCACGTGCAAACATCGTCATTATGTCAAATGCTAGCACGTGCAAATAGGAATTAATGTCGTTGTTATGTCAATTATTGGCCAACATTATTTACTTATGACGCAAATCTTTTTAAAGTTCGAGTGAGGCTGTTTGGCAGGCCGTTTGGGTTTTATTCGTTAGTCCGACTTCAAAAATGTTTTGAAAGTAGAAAAAATAGTTTAACAATTTTTTTAAACAATTTTGTTTTACACATAGGTTAAATAAATAAAAAATATTAAACGTGGAATTTTATAATGATCAGGCCCGCGTTCCTCAAAGTGATCTTAGTGTTAAGATCATCGTAAGTGATTTTTGAAACAATGTCCTGTGAGTTGTTTCTTGTCATACGACTGACGTAGCGCAGAGGTCAATTTGGAACCGATGCGTAATGGCACCGGTTCCAAAGCGATATCTGCGCTACGACAGCCGTAAGCCAATGTTATCACTTACAATCAACTTAACCTATGATGGCTTTGAGGAACGGGGTCCTGATTGTGGACCAAAAAATAAAGATGGCCATGATTAATCCTTAAAGTGCCGGGTTAGCTTCCGTTGAATACAACGCTTGGTGTTTACAGTGTTAAATCTTGTTAAAAATCAATTTATCACAGCCTTTGTATTTATTATTTATTAAAACGTGAAATTTACTTTATTCCTTTGAGTGCCAAGCGTAACATTTGTCCGTTTCAATGTCCATATTTAGCCTGAACAGACTATTGAAAATCTATCCTGTGACAAATTGTTTAAAAGAGCCCCTAAAGGAGCTCTTTTAAACAAATTGTCACCGGATTGGTTTTCAACAGCACGAGATAGTCACAATTTTAATTCTTACTAAAATCAGTTTGGTACGCAAAGGGTTAAAAGTTCAAGAATTGTTTGTCTTGAATTTATTTCAACAGTAATAGAGTTGTGTGTTGTTCTGAATTCTGTAGACCAAAATTTAGTCTATGAATATTTTTTTTCAATTTTCACTTTTTTTAGAAAGCTATATATTTATCCCCATGAAGACCGAGTTCATATGTGGAATAGTAACTCCTAGACTTTCTCATTTTATAGACTGTCCACGAGGCTCTATAAACATTCCACAGTCTTGGAACAAGACTATAAATTCTGTATTGAAATACATTTCAACATTCGTCTGTGTATTATGATGATGAAAACATATAATCATATATCACCATGTAATATTGTTGAAAACGACCTTAAACCCTAACTCACTCACTCACTCACTCACTCACTCACTCACTCACTCACTCATCATGTAATATTTCACCTCAGTTTTAACAATAATATATGCCAGAACCCAATCCAATGTTTAATGTATGACTTTAAAAATATGACTAAAACAATTTTACTGCTCTTAACGTCTTATTTTAGTTGGGGTTTTTTTAACTAGTGTAAAAAGAAAAGAAAAGAAAACTTAATTAAACTATGATTTTGCTTTTAAACACATAACAAAGTAGCATTGTGTTAAACATTACAAAAATCAATGAAAAACAAAATTGATATTTTTATGCGAGATAAAAAAAATAAATATTAACATTAATAAGTCGTACGTTATACGTATGCGTATTGCGATTGCATTATGATCATGCTTAATAGCATCCTTGATAATCCAGGTTATGACATCTCTATTACACACCGATGCATACCCTGAACACAGTCACTGTGCGTGTTTCGATTTTAGTTTTGGGGTCAATATAGGGGCAGGCCGAATGTTTATTGATGGCTAACTTGTTTAAAATAACTATTTTGATTGGTTGCTAGTTTGCGAAAAACAATTCTGTGCAAAGCATTTCATTGGATAATAATACGATGCAACTTTCTAATCGAATCATTCCTGGCGAATGTGTCCAGTGTATGTATAGAATGTAATAAAGTTATTATAGTCTGGGTTGTCAAGGATGGTCAGAGAAAGAAGTAGACATTCATAAAGAGATCTAGACTAACGATGCAGTTTATTCTAAAAGTAGTATGTATTTTTATGTTTGTCAAATATTGAAAAATAGCGTAACCACTTTACATTACCAGCCCTTTTAAGTGTTAATAAGGCGTAATTGCGTGTGATTTCAAATAGAGTTGTGTCTATAATTTCCAAAATCAAACAACTTCAAAGATATGCCTACAACCTTTACTTGACAAGACTGAATCGTAATATGCATCCCAGTGTTGGAACGTGAAATGTCGACAGCATTATGTAAATCAGATCCCGGTTGAAGCACGACGGAGTCAGAATAACTGGCGCTACTCTTAGCGTTAACTATATATCCCCATCATCTACATTTTTTAGGTTTAAAGAGACATTCATTATTATTTATCATTTGCAAATAAATCTATAAAAATGGCTTTAACTATTTTAAGGCGAAAATAATGTTTTACCAACTTCTTTTTTTAAATTTAAAAATGTATTATAATTCGTTGGCGCTCATAAACTGTATGATGGGTGAAGTGTTTGATGCTGAGCAAAATCTGACCTCATTAAAAGTAGGTCGTTTTGTTGCGTTGCATTGCGTTTCTCTACACTGCACATAATGCAAAAAAAGGTTATCGTTTTAATGAAAATGAGCAAAACTACTCAAAACTACCTGGACAAATTATACAATGTAGTTTTTTAAAGTATCTATCTGTTTACATTAACTTTTTTGTTGAGTTTAAAACTGTTACCACCTTAGAGCTCTTTTAAACAAATCATCACAGGGTATTTCAAACAGTCTAATTTTAGACAAATTAACAAAGTAAAATCTAGCGCTTTAAAAGTTAAAATTATAGGTTTTCAACAGCCTAAAGCTAGACATTGGAGAAATCAACAAATTAAAACCTCAAGCCTTAATTAGTTTATTTATTTGTACACTATCACAAGTGTTAATTTTTTTTGCGCACTATCATACGCGTTAATTATTGTATTTGTTTGCGCACTCTCATACGCGTTAATTATTGTATTTATTTGCGCACTCTCATACAAGTTGGTGTTTTTGCGCATTCTCATACGCGTTGATTATTTCTCTCATACAAGTGATTTTCAAAAAGAAATATCGACAGTTAAAAAGTGACGTCGCTTTACAACATCTGTGATCGGGATGTCATTTTTCTGTGATTTAATGTTTAAAATAACTTCTCCTAAAACAGCTTTTATAGCCTGTTATAATCACAAAGGCAACCACTATTGACGATTGAAATCACGCCCGTTCAAAGAATTAAGGTGTCTTTGATTGTACCACTAAGATAAACATAAACGATCAATACATACAAAATGACTATTCAATACATACAAAGTGAATATTTGATAAAACAAAGTAACTATTCAATACATACAAAGTAACTATTTAATACATACAAAATTACTATTTAATATATAAAAAGTGAATATTTGATAAAACAAAGTAACTATTCAATACATACAAAGTGACTATTTAATACATACAAAGTGACTATTTAATACATACAAAGTAACTATTCAATACATACAAAGTAACTATTTAATACATACAAAGTAACTATTCAATACATACAAAGTGACTATTTAATACATACAAAGTAACTATTCAATACATACAAAGTGACTATTTAATACATACAAAAGGACTATTTAATACATACAAAGTGACTATTTAAGTGATTATTTGTAACAGTGCGGTACACTATTAAATATATGTACAAAATAAATAAACAACTACAAATCCAAGTGCTACCATGGAAACCTGCAAAACGTGAATTCCTGTTGGAATAAAATATTTATAAAGTTAATAAATAGCATTGAATCATATCTGTTGCTATGGATACTTAACTCCATGGTTTCCCTATTTTTTAAAAAAACTTATTAACGAACAATAACTGTTTTTATAAATGTTCGAGTTTCTGTTCTATGTTATTATTTACGACATCTTCCCATGGCCTTGAGCGAGCTTGTGGGTTTTTTAAATGAATAAAAAAAATACCAAAGCATAATTTCCACATTCCGAAAGTCACCTAACCCTGACACCAACATGAATAAACACAGACAACTCAATGTGACCTTTACTGACCTTGACAGATATCACTGGACCAATGGTGCTGGTTTACAAATGCCCAAATCGTTGTAAATTGTGATTTTCTTAAAGAAATTTCTTACGAAAAACAAAAATGACAAAATCGTTGTAAACTGTGCTTTTCTTAAAGAAAATTCTCAAGAAAAAACAAAAATGACAAAATAGTTGTAAACTGTGCCCTTTCCAAAGAAAAACTTCGTTTTTCTTTGCAAAGTGTACATTTTACAACAATTTTGTCATTTGTAAATCAAATTAATCATCCCCGAATAATGATCTGTGTAATTTGATAGATTTTATTTGAAAATATTCAACTGCAATGAACCAATGATTTTAGTTTTTAGACGCCCAAATCTTTGTAAACTCCGCACTTTTAAATTAAAACCCGTTTTTCTTTGAAAATTTAGTTCACAACAAATTTGACATTTGTATGTTTTCTTTAAAAAGTAACAATAGACAACGATTATAGCGTTTGTAGTTTTTCTTTGAAAAGTTAAGTTTACAATGATTTTGGCATTTTTAAATATGTTTCATTGGAATATGAAATGTTTACAATCATTTTTGGCGTTTGTAGTTGTGTTGGGTTTTTTAAGTTAACAGTTTACAGCGATTTTGGTGTTTGTAGATTTTATTTTGGAAATTGAGCAGTTTACAACGGTTTTAACATTTAAAATCTGAACCTATCGGTCCTGTGTAGTAACACACCAGTATTAGGCACTAATGTGACAATCACAACTATATATATAGACTAAAACTCGCTGGCCTATTTCTCGCCATAACATTAGTAATTATCGTCTTAAACCGGATTTGTATGTTACTGGGTTGAGAAGGGGCGGCGTTGTCCCCCATTTTCCCCCTCTCTGACAGTTGAAGATCCGCCCAGGTCGCCATTCCGATGTTATCACAACAATTACAGTTCCTGCAACAGTCATTGTCACAGAGCCTTGAATCATACATACAGTAACGATGACGTCCCACGAATATCCAGACAAACGACCTACTCGGACGAAATAACGACTCGTAAGCTAAACTGACGGGGGATTTAAGAACATCTGATACAGGAACGATCAAACGACGACAATCTGACAAATGAAAGGTGATGTTCCTAATGTTTATGTTTCGCTACACATTCTTTTTCCGTTTGATGTCGTAGTCAACAGGTTGATTCAAGGTGACTCCTATTTTCGGTGTATGTTTCACGTCGTATATAGGAAAGCGGATTTTATTTCAACATCTTTGGATTCATTTATTAACTTTCAGGTAAACCTCAGAATCTGTCAAAGATTTTGTTTTCAGTTTAATTCCATGTTTAACTTTGTGTGTAATGTTTTAACGATATTTTTTTTTTAAAACACAGATTTATGCTTGAAAGGTTAAACTTATGTGATTACTTCTAACTTAACTGTCATTCGCAAACTGTATAGTTCACACCTTGTTAACCCTATATATGTTGATTTGGGTTAAATATAAGTTAAAACTGTGATGCCGTGCTGTTAAAAACCTGTCCTGTGGTGATTTGTTCCTTTCGGAGCTCTTTTAAACAAAACACTACAGGATAGGTTTTCATCAGCACAAGGTGGTCACAGTTTTAAGACTGCTTGAAATCCATTCAGCACTTTAAATGTTAAAGTTTGATATATCTAGGTTGTCATTTTATTTCTGAAATGTAAAGGGTTAACGGATGATAGCCGTCTTGACAGGGTAAATAGGGGAGAATTTCAGGCCTCGGTTCCCCGTTGTTATGAGGAAATTTGATAGTTAGCGCTGTAGAAAACATAAAATACCACATTAGGTTTTGTGCAGTTTCAAACATTGTGACGCTATGATA
Source organism: Calliostoma canaliculatum (assembly GCA_032361085.1). NCBI lineage: Eukaryota > Metazoa > Mollusca > Gastropoda > Trochida > Calliostomatidae > Calliostoma > Calliostoma canaliculatum. Next base: position 9,325 of record JAULCD010253115.1, read on the forward strand.
TAAAGCTTGAGGTTTTTTCTACAGAATTTATCTTTAAGCTATACTGACTGGTTGACGTTTTAACGCTGTTCATAATATTACAATGCAAACATTTGAAATCCTATTGCTATGTAACTATGTCGATGGTGGCTTAGCCACCTGTTCTCACTTCATATCATATTTCGTAAATGTTTACGTGGTGTATTATAAATACCATCGCGTGGAGTATAAAAATAAAGTGACGTCTTTCGACGGCGACGGCGACGGCGACGGCGACGGCGATGAGCAACGTTGCGTTTAAGCTTTTAAAACTTTAAATATGACATTAATACAAATAGGACATCGCCCGAGACGTCGATGTCGCGTTTGCGTTTGTATTTTAAAAAATGGATTTCATCGAATATTTTTTTAATGAGACGACATTATGGTGACGTCGACTTTGCACTTCGCTTTAGTCTTGCACATCAGGCGATGGTGATTATAGTACACTACATATTTCGGCATGTTATTTCCTCTGAGTACGTTTTGATCTACTGAATTATATGTCATTGTGATGTATGGTGTTTTTTTTTTTTGCTGTGTGATGTGAAACATTACATTTTTATTTAGTGTTTAGTTTTACACACGAATGGGGTAGTTAGGGGTGACTATTGGGGCAGTTTTGATAGTTAGACCAACTATCGCCAATAGTATCGATAGTTTCAAGTTGCAATCGATAGTGTACTATCGTGAGATAGGCAATCGCAATCAATCGATAGTTCGATGTATCGTTACACCACTAGGGGTAGTTCATTGCGTTATATGGTCGTCAGGGAGTTTCCAACATTAAAATATGACGAATGAGGTTATTTTACAATTATATGTCCAACCACTTGTGCCCATGATTTAATAAACTAAACCTCACCCCACCTAGGCCCACCCAATCCCATCCCTAACCACCCCACAGCCAGCCCAACCCTTTTTCCCGCTAGTAA
>JAULCD010253337.1:0-10275 GCA_032361085.1 Calliostoma canaliculatum
ACTTTTTCTTACTTGCCAAATGGTCACAGTATTGGAAAATATTCGAATTTTGCATGTCTATCAAAAACAAGCCTTATCATCTTTTCTCAAAAATGCCCATGACTGAAAATGACGGGGGTGCTTAATTAAGCTCTTTGTGTATATTTTAAATAGGTTTAACAAAGCAACTTTCTTTATTTACACTATAACTATACAATTTTTAAAAAAACCTCAAAGTCCAGCGGGGCGATCTGACCATTTAAAGACGCTATCAGATTGTCCAATTAGCTACCTTGTGTGTAGTCCAGATAAATGAGAGGACACTCGTGTTAGGCCGATTCTTAAAGCCAGTGGTTTATCAACACACGTCAGTTCAAATTATATTTTTTCCAATGCAGGGTGGCATTTCATTTTCAACTGTTAGACCCATCATATCCAATGGTTCATTCCCTGAAACCAAAACAAAGTTACAAATAGTAGGAGTTCTATTAAAAAAATTACCATAGGATAGATTTTCAACAGCCTGTATCAGTTGGAATTTGAAAACTAAAATAAGCAAATGTTGTGCTCGGCACTTAAGGGTTAATAAGTTTCATCTGCACTAGATATGATAATTTTTGTCACTATGAAAATAAAAAAAACTTAGGGTCGGCACCTACGTTGTAGGCAAGGTCGGGTAATCGGAACCACAATATCTTTTTTATTTGGCCTTACTATACAACATACCTATGACCAGAATGGGAGGCAGAATCCAGACATTTCCTCTTGGTAAAGGGCTTCCTGGATATTTTGGGATTAGTGCAGAGAGGATCTACTGGTAATGGATATAGGAAATCTGTGGTTAGCAGGGTCTGGTTGACAAAATGCTAAAAACAGAATGTAAATTGAAAGAAATATATATGTTTTGACAAGTGACTAGTTAATATTTGCTGCAACAATACATAATAACACATGTCATGATATATGACACACAAAGTTAGTGGTTCATTATAAATGCCAACACCACAATAACTCGAAATTCAAAACAAGACAATATTTACGTTTTTATCTGGGCATTTTATGTAATGACAATAATATACATAGTCCAAGAGCCCGGGGGTGATTTTTGTACCGAGGGAGGCCAAAAGGTTTGAATATGCCATCTAATATAAAATTGGCTAATTATGCCAAAATTGATTGTATTATGAAGAATAGTAGTAAGCCTTCACTGCTATTTTATAAAATCAGGAAAAAGTACTCATATAGATCACCAATTGTGTTTATCCTGAAAAGTTGAACAGTTTTTTAGTCATTGTACAACCTTACCTTCAATGTAGTAAACACAAATATTATTAACAGTTTTTTTTTCTTATACGAATGTGAAAATATGTATAAGGAACAAAAATATACAAATTTAGTACACATATGACATATGGTTTATGTTTAAGACGTTAACAAAGAAAGTAGATACTTTGATAAAATATGTTACGGGGAGATAACTCTGTAAATATGAATTTGACAATTTTACTAAAATGCGATTTGAATTAGACATACAAGTGATTTTATAAGAATGTTGTCCAGTTTTAATGATATTCAATGTTAATATTTTGGTCTGAAGAGTAATTATGATTTTTGTGGATAAGCACTAATAATAGTTTTCACAGTATTAAAAAAAGTAATTTTGCTTTCTGCATATTGGCAGTGACAAAGTAAATAATGTGGTTTTTCCATTTCGTCAAACAAAAAGGAAATATGTGAAACAAATTGCAAATATCAGACAGATTAAATTCATATCCTTAAAATACTCTAACATCTGTGAACTGATAAATAAGTTATCTTTTGAAGAAAACTATAGCTATGTCATGTTACAAATGTTTCTCATCCATTTCAAAATCTGATTTATATGAACCCCGGGGGTTTTCCGGGGAGCGTCCCGGGCACTGGAAAGAATAGGACCCCCAGTAACTCCATGCTTGATGTACAAGCCGGCTAAAATGGGGATCTTTTGCTGTAGCTTTTCTTTCTGTCAGTCTCCTATTCTCATCTGCTACTCCCTCGATGTGCCTCTTGTACACCAGATGGCGATATTGCTGAAAGCCATGTAAAACTCTATTTCACTCACTTACTGATTTATATGAACCAAATAACAATGAAGTGTGTCAAAAATTAATTTAAGATCTACAAGTGACAAGAATACCAACCATGCAGGGATTTTTGGAGAATCTTGTTAATTTTGTGATCAAGTGAGAAAAAAAATGGAAAAACAGATGTGACTGGGAATTGTGAAAGTCTTGAAGCACAAGAGAGAATAAAATCTGCTGTAAAGGTTCTTGGTAATACAAACCTCTTGCGAAAAGTTAGACAAGTAGATTTTATTGCCACAGAAGTTAAATATCATTCATATAAAAAGGCGCAACAATAAACACGTGCAGTGACAGAAGAACCCCCACATCAACTGGAACAGCCTTTGCTGTGTTTACAGTACTTCCTGAGCTATGAAAATGGTAATATCATTGATCTTGGTCGATTTGGTTTTTGTGTCAACTTCAAAATGAAACAAATGCTGCTGTTAGTTAAAAATAACAGTTTGTGAGTAATATTGGTGCGAACTGAAAAGGACCGAAGTTTGCTGTACTTCCCCTCAAAACTTGATAATATTACCGGTGGTGAACCTTATTTTCGCGTTACTTCTGATATTTTGAGATAGATACAAATAATAATAAATGACAAGAACAACACTTACTTTCGTGCAGATGTATCTGTTACAGTTAATTCCTGATGGGTTTAACTGATCACGTGGGCTTTCACCCAGCTTAATCCATCGTAGACATTTCTTATAGTTGGACTTAGGCTTGGGAAATAGGACGAATTTAACCCCTCCTGCCAGTTGAACTGAGAATTTGTCGTCACCTTTACACAGACCATGGCTACACCTTTTAACCATGTTTGTGTATTACGTGCTAAAATTATGTTGTGTGACTGAATTTGAGTAAAACGTGCAAACAAAGCTCTATTGACAGACGGTTAGACGCTTAGAACAACCAGCAAAGTATTTGATAGCCTCGTCCCACTGTTATAACTCGCGATGTTGTCTGTGGACCTAGTAACACGGCTGTAATCGATGAAGGTGAGCTCATACTCCAGCCTGTCCCAAAGTCCCTCCTGATGAAAAGACATATTCGTTTCTAGCAGTTCAAATTTGAGTGGGGTGAGTGAGCAGGGTTTTATGGCAGAAAGAAAGCCTGCATCACTAATATGGTTATGTGATGCAGTGAAACCTATAAGCTTCGGCTGGTACCTGCGAACCAAGGAAGTTACTGTGTTACACAGGATTGCAATCTGTCCTCACTGTGTTAAAATGTTTCCAACAACAACGCCACTACTTAGGTAGGAATAAGTCACAGTGATGTAGAAAGCTACACAGGACGCTCTGTGGTATTATTCTTTGTAACTAGGACACATTAGGGTACCAAAAAATCCCCCCAAAAAATTCCTTTTCATAGGTTATTACTGTTTTTCGTTTTTTATGGTCTGTACAGAAATCGATGGCAATTGTTTTCAGTCGCAGTGTTGTTTTTCATATTTACATATGCGTTTCATTTATGCTTTGATATGTTTTTCAAGGCAAGTGTGTGTCCATTTGGACATAGAAAACCTAAAATAATACTGATAGTGTTGATCATAACGGTTGTTTTCGATTTGCTCAAATGATTTTCTAAAAATAACTTAGTGTTTTCGTAGTATTCAAAACTATTTCATGAAATAGACAGATGAAGAAATTAATAAACAATTGCTAAGAAAATGCAGAATTTTCCCCCTTTTATTTCTGTTGCTACAGAAACATTTAAATATAGGTAAATTGAAACAAATTTGGTGCTATCATACTTCATATGAATCAACGGTAGTATACAGAAATGAAAACAAACCGTGCAAGAATTTATTTTTGTGATGGTTAAAATGTCCCGTAAATGATGTCCCGTACATGATGACATGCTCTTTTCGATGCAAACACAATACGAGTTCTTAACCTTATTTTCTGTGTTGGAGTTTTCCAGACTATTTTTGGTGTGGTATGGGATATATCTATCATGGCACAGATAGGTCAATAATCTTTGATAGCTTCAGATTCCAGTATGCATGAGCGATGCCTGGACTCGTAAATGATAACACGAACATTACGGAAACAAGCATTTGTTCAAATTGGGTGTGCACATTCAAGGGCAATCCATGCAAAATGATTTGTGTTTTACAAACGTATATGGTATTATCAGTCCTGTTTAATGTAGATTTATAACCAATTATCTCTTTTTTATCCCCCGCCCACTTACGGGGATATAGGTTTGACCTCCGTTCGTCCGTCTGTCCGTTCGTCCGACCTTTCGTCCTTCAGTCCGTTCGTCCGTGTTCACATTTGATACATTATGTGGTATAATATATGTTCAAACATGCGTTAAGTGGTATTTTTGACCTTAAGTGGTAAACCACATACTAGTTTGTGTCTAAAACATACGTATGTGGCATCCCATTTCGAAAGACAAAATTGAACCACATAAGCACGGACGAAAAAAACTACGGACTTAGGCCGTCCTCACAAAATAAAGAACGATAACTCTTTCTGGCTTCCTGCATTCATTCGAGATATTCGGTTTTGTTCCCGTGATCTCGAAATTTCCGACATGATCCGAGGATTTTCGAATGCTGTAGCCTCGTTTTGAAAGTGGCGGGAGTCATACCACATGGTCAAAGGACTCTGGGTACCACTTAAGGAAATCTGCTTTTAAAAATGTAGTTTGTTAGGACTGGAATTGTGTAATACCACATTGTCCAAGGACTCTTTGTATCACTTTAGGGCATCAGCTTTTGGAAGTTTAAATTATTAGACTCGGAATTGTGTAATACTACATCGTCCAAGGACTCTTGGTACCACTTAAGCATATCTGCGTTTTCAAAAACCTGTTAAAATTGAAGTTGTGTAATACTACATCGTCCAAAGACTCCAGGTATCACTTTAGTACATCTGCTTTTGGAAGTTTAAATTGTTACAATTCCAATTGTGTAATTCTACATGGTCCAATGACTCCTAGTACCACTTAAGGGCTTCTGCTTTTGAAAGTTCAAATTGTTGGAATTGGAATTGTGTAATACCACATAGTCCAGGGCTTCTTGGTACCACTTAACGTAAGTTAAGGACATCAGCTTTTGGAAGTTTAAATTGTTACAATTTGAGTTGTGTAATACCACATAGTCCAAGGACTCTTTGTACCACTTAAGGGCATCTGCTTTTGGAAGTTTAAATTGTTGGAATTGAAATTGTGTAATGCCACATAGTCCAAGGACTTCTAGTACCACTTAAGGGCTTCTGCTTTTGGAAGTGTAACTTCTGTTAGAATTGGAATTGTGTAATACCACATATTTCAAGGACTCCTGGTACCACTTAACGTAAGTTAAGGACATCAGCTTCTGGAGGTTTAACGTGTTACAATTGGAACTGTGTAATACCACATGGTCCAAGGACTCCTAGTACTACTTAAGGGCTTTTTTGAAAGTTTAAATTGTTGGAATTGGATGTGTAATACCACATAGTCTAAGAATCTTTATACCACTTAAGGGCATATGCTCTTGGAAGTTTAAATTATTATAATTCGAATTGTGTAATACCACATAGTCCATGGAGTCTGTGTACTAATTAAGGGCTTCTGCTTTTGGAAATGTAACTTCTGTTAGAATTGGAATTGTGTAATACCACATAGTCCAAGGACGTCTGATACCACTTTAGGACATCTGCTTTTTGGAAGTTTATATTGTTACAATTCGAATTGTGTAATACCACAAAGTCCAAGAACTCTTTATACCACTTAAGGGCATCTGCTTTTGAAAGTTTAAATTGTTTTAATTTAAAATGTGTAATACCACATAGTCCAAGGACTCCTGGTACCACTTAAGGAATCTGCTTTTGGAAGTTTAACGTGTTACAATTCGAATTGTGTAATACCACATGGTCCAAGGACTCCTAGTACCATTTAAAGGCTTTTGCTTTTGGTTTAAATTGTTGGAATTGGAATTGTGTAATACCACATAGTCCATGGAGTCTGTGTACCACTTAAGGGCATCTACTTTTGGAAATGTAACTTTTACAAAGCCTTGCAAATTTACATAAAAATGTGTAATTGTTCCAACTGATAAAGCATCAATCAACATCATTCTTATTCTTATCAAGCTATGTGTATGACAGGTGCTACTAGTAGGGCAGGGCATGTTCACTCTTTGCGAACACCAGATGCCATCACTGAATTTCAGTGGTTCATGCACATAGCTTCTATATTTATATTGTCAGAATGTCTAAGGGAATCTGTCTTCACAGATAATGATTTTGATTATTCTCTGAAGTTGATATTTTTTTTTATTAAGATCAAGTGTCTATTTCCTTGTAGAATTTCTGCCAAAAACAAGCTGTTTAAAAACCTATCCTGTGGTAATTTGTTTAAAAGATTTAAATAGATTTATTTAGTTGTTGTCAATAATATAATTCACCGTGAACATTCAATTATGCACAATCAAAACTAATAAAGAATCATCGATCACCTAAATCGTGATAATTGAATACACAACAAAAAGAAGAGAAAGAAAGAAGGAAACAAACCCCGAAAAGAAACAAGTTTTGCTTCCATTTCAGAAAATACATTTATACTAAATAAATTTATATTTTAGTGTGTCTTGGCTGTAGCTCAATAACCATCCGGAGTACCGGTGTAGCAGACCAATTGAACCCCTCGCCAAACTATACCCGGGGTTAAAGTGGGCTAGCCTGTTTTATACCCCGGAGTAGTTCTTGGTTAGTCCAGTTTATACCCCGGAGTATAACAAAGGCTAGTCCAAAATATACCTGTTTAGGCTAGGTTATACCCCTTGGTGTTTTAATTTATAAGTCTGTATTTCAATATTCAGGTTTTTTAAAAATCATAAATTATATTTCTTTTTACCTAACCCAGACTATATAAGTTCTATCCACAGTATACCCCTTGTGTTTTTCATAAACATGGTAACTCGGGAGAATAATTTGGAAATAGCGACCAAATAAGCCAAACGCTTCCTCAATCCCTGATTCAAACGTTGAACTTGACATTAAGGTAGTCTAGCCCACTCCTCACGCATAGCAGCATCGAGTTCACGTACATTTTGGACAGATGGGCCTATTTTCAGAACTTGACGGCCTAAAATGACCCTAAGATGTTCTATGGGATTGAGATCGTGACTTTAGTAAGTTCAAGCTTTAATTCAAGGAATGAGGAAACGTTTGGCTGACGTCACTTGTGCACAAGGAGAATACACCAAATATTGAAATAAACTGTGTTTTTGACTTTTTTAGACATTGTTCCAGGATTGCACTGATTCGAATTTAATGCAACCATTTCAGTAACCGCTGTGTAATCAAACTAATAGTTTTCTAAAATGTCACTATTTGCAAATAAAATTCAACAGTATGCTTCAAACTCATGTTTTCTCCGTGATTATTTCCCCTTTTAACAGTTCCCTTGTAAGCAGTGTAAACATCAAAACATTGCGTTCCTTGTTTTGTCAGCATTCATTTATATAAGACATAACATGTGAAGTTGAACACTCGTTAACTCAATCATTCTGGATATACGATTTACTGTTGATAATATTTATGTTTATTAAATAAATTTAAAAGAAAAAACCTTTACATAAAATAAAAAAATCGACAGTAACAATACAATGTCACGAACACAACCCCAAGTATGTATAATTTAGATTATTCTCTGGAGTTGATATTTTTATTTATCCCATTTTAAGATGCCAAACAGGTGTCCTCAGTTAAACTATTTTTATCCATAGTTTGAAAGACGCAACACAGGATGGGATGCCAAACGTTTTATCCAAATATATATTAGTAATAGAAGAGAATAATTTTATGGATAACAACTTCTGTATTGTTCTGAGAGGCAACGTTTCGGTATAGTTTCTTATACCGTTATCAAGCAATTGTGGAGAGTGGGAGTACAACATTTCATACAAAATGAACAGCAATAAAAGAAAACAGTGAGTGAATGATATACATGGGATTAATGATAGATTTACAGAAGAAGCAGTGATATGAAAATATAGACTGGATGTCTCATCAGCGAGTTTTCTCAAGAGTTTAGACTACTGTGTTCACTGGAAAAAATGTACTGAAATTATTCAGCGGATAACCTTTCCAATGGAAATCCGCTAAATAATTTCTGTAAAAATTTTTTCTCGAGTGGTTGACATTTGTAAACCAAACCTAGAACGATATAATAGACCTGGCCCAGTACTACGGCACAGACTTCAGGTTTCAAGTCTTTCATAAGTCTTCGTAAACTTTCAACTTCCTAAACCATCTCTCTGAGTCAACGGTTTAGAATTACAAAAGTTAAAAAAAATGTTGCATACAAATTGGTTTTATTTTGAAAGTGCACAGTTTACAACGATTTTCGGATTTCATAAATATCACTTATGACGTCGTAAATGTACGATGCCTCTTTCAAACAGCACATTTCTTTGACCACAATAAACAGTACACAGGCCTTCAACTGAACAAGTTTTCCGCATTGTCTACAATGTTCCCGTTTCAAAATGTCGCAAATAGCGTTCCATATGTTGTGGTCAAGTAGCCTAAAAACCAACATCCTGTTTCCTGTTCTTGAAGTATACATTTTAAAACTACTTTCTCACTAAAACGTCATATGTGAGGAACGTAACAGCCCAGCCCTGGTTAAACTATCATTACCGAAAGTGGAGTGCCTGCGATGAAATATTTGTCCGAAAATATTTTTTTTTGTGTGCGGAAAATAAATAACTGTGAAATTAAGATAAACAATTTGAAACAAAAGTTGCGTGTAACATTTCAAAAAGAAAAGCGTAAAAAGGAACACATAATGCTCTGCATATATAAGTTATTTTTCAGTAAGTCTTTACAAACGTGGTTCGCAGCCTGCAAATTGTTTCGCTCTACTTGAAGACAATACTAACCTGGGTCCCACAAAGAAGTCATAACTTTACGATGTCGTAAACCATGTCACTTGGTTCATGGATTTGGTTTACAAATGACAAAAAATCGTTGTAAACTGGGCACTTTCCAAAGAAAAACTTGCTTTTCTTTGGAAAGTGCACAGTTTACAACGATTTTGGAATTTGTTAACTAAATCCACTAGGTTTTATGACGTCGTAAAGTTACGACGTCTTTGTGAAACGGGACCCTGAATGTTAGGTTACCTTAGAATATTTATACAATGATTTTGAAAAAGGCACAAAATACGTGATATTTTTGAATATTAGTAACCCCGTGTGAATATTTATAAATAAGGTCATACAAAGATTTGTGGAACAAGTGCGTTAGTACTGTTTTGTTGGCAACTTCTCCACAGAATCCATAGAATTCTTGCTATGGTCTTCCGTGTACATATCTGGTTGACGTGAACATTGAGATTAACTGTGTTTGTTGTTGATGAGATAATCTCTGCTTTTTAACAACATTTGGCTGGACGTGAAAATAATATTGATCTCTACGTACTAAAATCACCATACTAAACCTTAAAGTGTTGAACAATTTCAATGTCTAAATTCCAACCTAAATAGGCTGTTGAAAACCTTTCATGTATTAACTTGTGTAAAAGAGCTGCTATAGGAGCTCTTTTACACAAATTATTACAGGAAAGGTTATTAACAGCACAAGTTGGTAACAGTTTTGAGTTGTACTCGCCCCAGTTCATTACTGTAAGGGTTAATTATTTGAGCTCTAAAGTAGAGTGCCGAATCGATTTTAGTAAAACATAAAATTGTGACTATTTTGTACTGTTGAATCTATTTTGTAATAACTTGTTGAAAAGATCTCCTTTAGGAACTTAAAGAAATTGTTACAGGTAGGTTTTCAACATCCTACTTAGATCGGATTTAAGAAAAATGAAACTGACAAATCTTTAACTTGGTAGTCTAAGAAGTAAGCAACAGAAATAGGTTGGAATTTGGATACTGAAACCTTCAAGTTGTGACCAATGAGCTTTGTTTTCACATGTCCAAACTGTGCACGATACCAAAAAGTACTTGTTTCTTTGGAACTTGACTAGTTTACAATGAAATACCAAAATTGTTGTAAGCTGTGCACTGTATAAAGAAAAATTCCCCACGTTGTATACACCCCAGGGAGATAAGATTGACACCAAGTGAACATTGAGACTGATAACCAGAGTAATAATATTTTTTCTTCTTCTTCTTCTTTTTCTTCTTCTTCTTCTTCTTCTTCTTCTTCTTCTTCTTCTTCTTCTTCTTCTTCTTCTT
>JAULCD010253447.1:0-10275 GCA_032361085.1 Calliostoma canaliculatum
CTCAGTCAGTCAGTTATTTGTTTACACATTCCTGGGGTTGTCATAATCGTCTGTGCCAAAGAGTGAGGGAACACCACGTGGTCACGTGGTTCCCGAGTCGCACGTGCAGCAGCACTAGCCAGATGTGCTCAGGCAGAACACCCTAGGTAACCGACAATTCTTTTGTTTTTAGGTCAGTTGCTTAATTAGGTCAGCTCATTACCCATCCTACCGTTAATATTACTAAAGCAGCCAAAGCAGCATTTTCTATGAGAAACTCTAAGTATAAATTATAATTTTACTCAAAAAATTCATTATCATTCTGAAATCTTTGACCACGCAAGTGGTTTTTTAGATTTGGGAACAGATGATACTCACTTGGTGTCAGGTCTGGGGAGTAGGGTGGATGCGGCATGATTTCGAACCCACATTCTTTGACAGCAGCGGTTGCAACACGAGAGGTACTGGAGCATTGTCCTGATGCAGAAGAATACCACGTCTGATCTTTCCCATTTTCCTCAACAAGTTCATATTACCCGTTCATTGTTATTCCATGGGGTAAGTAGTCAAAGTGGATGACACCTTTGCTATTCCAGAATACTGTTGCCATTATTTTCCTCACTGATCTGGAGACGTGGTTCTGGGAGAAGTGGCATGTTTCCATTCCATGGATTCTTGTTTGCCCTCAGGGTCATGGTGATTGATCCAGGTTTCATCACAGGTTACTAGCCTAAAGTTAAAATCGTCTGGATTCTGGTTGTATCTTGTGGGTGTATCATGGAGTTGCTGATGGTGACCCTTGTTTGCTTCATTTCATTTGTAAGCATTGTTGGCACCAATCTTGCGCACTCCTTAGACAGGCCGAGATGTTTATGAAGAATTGTCTCAATGGATCTGTGTGAAATGCCTGTGGTCTCCTCTAACTTTTAGGGTGTGATTCGACGATTGTCCATCACAAGTCTATGCACCATGTCAGTGTTTTCCTGACTAGTGCTTGTTGTTGGACGACCTGGACGGGGGTCATCTTCAAGGCTCTCTCTCCCATGCTTAAAATCATTGACCCACCGTTTAATCGTAGCAGTTGAAGGGGAAGATTTCCTAATAACCGATGAAAGCCTTTCTTCAATGTGCTTCGCCGAGTTTCCTTCCCGAACTAAAAGCTTAATGACTGCTCTATACTCAATTTTATCCATTTTTACTGCTGTGAAGGGGGTATTATTCTTTCTATGTGAGTTGTTCAATAACTTCTGAGAGTAAGTAGAATGCCAAAACGTATATCTAACCTCAGATACACCCTAAGGTTCAATGTCGTACCATCAGTTGTGGAACCTGGGTATGAAAAATGCCCATGGCTTAAGGGTTTTTGACATCCCCTCATACTATTGGTGGCTATGGGTGGTTCCACACAATATTAGTAGTAATATAAAAATAAAAAATATTTTAATTGTTTATTACTTATATTTTATTTGTTCTAAAAGCGTAAAGTTCATTTGTCATTGTTTATTAGGCAGGTGAACAAACTTTTGGTACACAGCTGCATAATGAACATGCGTGTTCGTTACAGATATGAACTAACCTTTGTTTTTAATGACCAGGTCCCCGTTCCTCAAAGCGATCTTAAACAAATTTGATCGTAAGTGATTTTTGAAACAATGTCCTGTGAAGTTGTTTCTTATAGGCTTACGACTGTCGTAGTGCATAAATCAATTTGGAACCGGTGCCAAATGGCACCGGTTCAAAAGCAATCTCTGCGCTATGACAGTCGTAAGCCAATGTTATATTTTAACACTTACGATCAACTTAGCCTAAAATTGCTTTGAGTAACGGGGCCCAGGCCCTGATCTTAAAAGCGATTTTTAAAACAATGTCCTTAAGAGTTGTCTATTATCATAGGCTTATGGCTGTCGCAGAGCAAACGAATAACACCGGTTCCAAAGCAATCTCTGCGCTATGACAGTCGTAAGCGAGTGTTATATTTTACCACTTATGACCAACTTGGTCTAAAATTCGATTTGAGGAGCGGGACCTCAGAGTCTTTGGTTGACCCAGCTTCTTTTCTGCACATAAGGTAATGAGTAAGGAGCGAGTAAGGGTTTAACATCATTTTAAACACTAATCATTGTTTTTTCTCCTGCAATAAACCCAAAAGCCAGAGTATAACAATAACGTCGTTAAACTCGTACTTCAGTTTGCACTCTTTTTAGGATTTATTTTGCATTTAATTACCACAAGACAGGTTTTCTGCAATGAAATGTGTTAATGTCATTTATTTCTTTACCGCAAAGTACATTTGCGAGAATGATAGAAAAAATGGCTGATAAAATAGAAAAAATAAAACACAGAAACAGCATCATGGCGGTGGGGGAGGGTGGCTCACATCCCACAAACACCACTTTTTGTCTAAATAGATATTAATAACTGCTTTAAAATATAGAGCTGTTGAAGTGCTGTTTCACGAAAGTTTATTAACCCTTATCGTGCAGTTCACGGAAATATCTGTACATAGCCTGACCCGGATATTTCCGCGTGCCGCATGAACTGACAAGCAGTGGTGTTGAGTGAGGCACTACTTGGGATAGCCGAAATCCTGAAAAAATAATTCGTGACACGCCACTCAAGATAACTTCTCTAAAACCGTGCCGCACGATAAGGGTTAAGTTTCCAAGCTCGTTGTCGTGCAAAGATGTACACACTGGATTTGATTTTTAAAATGCTAAATTCCTGTTAACTGTTTACTTCTCCCGAATCGTACAGTCTAATATTACAGTCGACAATCTTGTATTTCAGACGCAAGAGAAAACCTCAACTCCCTCCACCTACCAACCAAGACTATGCCACAACCAAAGATGCAATTACCAACCATGACTATGCCCCAGTTGACACGGCTGACAACAATGATGATTTAACAGCTGTGTAGAAGTGGTGTAACGAGACATTAAACTATCGATTGATTGTGATTGCTTATCTTGCGATAGTGGACTATCGATTGCAACTTGAAATAATCGATATTATTGGCGATAACCTGTCTAACTATCGATAGTTTCAATAATTAATTTGTTTGGTACATTTACTTTCTTTTAAAAAGTTAGAATCAACTCCCATGATAATCTTACCTCTGTCGTGCTTTCGTTTGGATTGCACTACTTTATCTGCTTGATTGTTTTTCATGTTTTTCTTTACTAATAGTACTATATCACTATAACTATTTTCATGGTGTCAGTCAAAATGCTGAAATATATGCTGCAAAAACCTGCTGTAATTGCAAGTGAAAACTATCGAAATTGTATCGCAATAGTAGGGCCACTATCACAATATTAGTTTTTTAACTATCGCAATAGTTCAAAATGCCTCAATAGTCATGTGTAGCATTACATAACACCTCTGCGGATGCAGCATGAGGACACGGATGTGAAATAATGCACGTCATTGCCTTTGTAAAACAAACAAAGGGATAGTTGTCGTTCGCACCCGACAAAAAAAATCTACTTTGTGTAATGCCTAATAAAGTCAGGCCTCGTAAATGCGAGAGCTGGTAATCCGATTCCCTCACCGTCCGAACAGATTCAAGCTGTAACCAATCTTGTTTATTATATAAACACATACATTGTGTATTCATTAATCCGATGCTTCATATATCCGACTTTGAACGTCAATTATCTGCAATGGATCAGCTAATTGTACTTGATTTCGCGGCAGTAATCTGAATGTTGATCGTCGTGGCGGAAAAATTGCCTAACAATAGTGAGACTTATTATTGTACTAATAAGTAATGTACTCATTGGAATGTTTCTTATCCTAGGCTTACGACTGTCGTAGTGCAGAAATCGATTTGGAACCGGTGCCGAATGGCACCGGTTCCAAAGCGATCTCTGCTCTACGACAGTCGTAGGTCAATGTTATATCACTTACGATCTATTAGTCTAGCATCGCTTTGAGAGATGGGACCTTGGAGTCGGTGGGAGGTGGAAGAACACGTCTATGTAGATGGGTATTATTATTTTTAAATATGTTTCTGGTGCACCAATTATGTCACAACTGGAGTGAGTCATACATATTTGTCGCAGTACTCAATTTTGCAACGTGGAACCACTTGACCAACTTTTAAAATTACAGCATTCCCTTTATACTATGTACGTGTAGGCGTACGATATTAAAAGCAATCTAGGTTGATCCACTTCTTAAAAGATGTGTTCGTCAGCAACATCTGTTAAATCCAAACTTTTTGGACTTTTTGCGATTTTGTTATGTTTGAACACTTTCTGCTGTATTGACTTTTACATAAAGCGTGGTGCGTTTTTGCTGACGTTTATTTTCACATACAAATGCCGAGTTTCTGATAGTTTCAAAATAATATTAGGGTTTTAGATCGTACGAGATTTAGCTCGGCATGTTGGCAGACAGACTATAAGACCACATACTTGTCTTTTTAAAGAAATTCCTGCATGTATATGTATGAAGCCTGTTTAATAAAGTCGTAAGCCGTAAGCCATGTCACTGGACGAATCAATTTGTTTTTTACAAAACCAATTCGCCCAATGACATTGATTTATAGCATCTTAAACGTGAACCACATATAGTTATATAAAGAAGCAGGGTCTTTTCCTCTTAGGCTAACTTGATCGTAAGCGCTAAAATATAACATTGATTTACGACTGGCATAGCGCAGAAATCGTTTTGGAACCGGTGCCATTCAACAGCACAAGATGGTCACCGGTTTAAGACTGGCTAAAATCCACTCAGTACTTTAATGGTTAAAAATTGATATCAGGAAAATTTCGATAAAAAAAAATTAATTCCCGACCGACCTACCCTGAATTTTAAAGACAAGTAATCGGAACCACAAAATTATTTTTATTTGGCCTTACTGTATTACCGATTTATTTTGGTGGAGATTCTGTTTCTTGGTGAAACTGTTTTAACGATTGTATTGCCAAATATGCATGCTTTCTAATTCTGTTTACTCGCTGTTTCCCTATATATTTATGTACATTGTTTCATTATGTTACGAAATTGTAGATTTGTCATAATTCTAACAGTTAATATCGACTGTAGAATCACTAGTGCATGTTGATCAATCTTTGATAGTTTTATCATGTAGCTTTCTGACAAGGGTCAACCTTTACGCTAGAATATTTAATTAGCTAGCTTACAGTTTCGTTCCCCCAAAAAGCACTGGTAATAATTGGGCTAAAAGTATTTTATTGCTCTCTCCGACGTCCACAAAAAGCCTTTAAAAGACATGAGAGAATACATGTCTAAGTATCACATTTTTTTAAATGTTGTTTTCGTAGTAAGTTCCTGGAAATTATATAGTTTATTTCAGTTTCATGTCTTGCAAATGTCAGTGTCATTGTAAGTTGTAATGATGCATTCAATGGTTTTTAGGTCTCAGCCTCATTAGGCCAAATAAAAAAAATGTTGTGGCTCCGATTACTTGTCTTTAAAATTTAGGGTAGGTCGGTCGGGAATTAATTTTTTTTTATCGAAATATTTTTTTTCTGATATCAAATTTTAACCATTAAAGTACTTAGTGGATTTTAGCCAGTCTTAAAACTGACCATCTTGTGCTCTTGAAAACCTATCCTGTGATAATTTGTTTAAAAGAGCTCCTGTAGGATAGGTTTTCAACAAAACCACAAAACCACAAAAATATTTTTCCACTGACCTAATATGAAACCGTATACGGCAAACAAAGACACCATAACTAATAGTATCCAACACTTCTGGCCGGGTAATCAATTCTTTGCAACAAAATTGTACATTAATCTTAAGTGAACGGAACCATGCAGTGTCTGGTCAAAAACTGATCTGAGGAATATCAAGAAAGTGAACTTCTGATATCCAAGCAGCTGTTGCTAAAGCTACAAGAAAGAGTGTTTTATTAGTGTGTAACTCATGGGACACATCCTCCAGGGGTTCATAGGCACTGCTTGCAAGGTGCTGAAGTACCACGCTTAGGTCCCACACTGAGGGTTTAAACCTCTGATTGCATCCTGGGGTCTGTATTACAAAGACGTCCTAACTTTATGACGTCCTAAACCACGTCACTGGGTTGATGGATTTGATCTACAAATGCAAAAAATGGTTGTCTAGTGTGCTCTTTCCAAAGAAAAACTTGTTTTTCCATGGAAAGTGCACAGTTTACAACCATTTTGCATTTGTAGACCAAATCTATTAACCCAGTGATATGATTTAGTACGTCGTAAAGTTAGGACGTCTTTGTAAAACGGGCCCCTGAATCTTTAGAACCAAATGAGAGCTCACAGCTCTGGAACACTCGACAGCTTAGAGCCCAAGGGTCCAGATATATTTGAGGCTAAATTGTGCCTTTGAGTTTCTAGGTGACTCTTAGATAAATTAAGTAATCAGCTACCAGAAGAGCTTCAATGGCGAAAAACTTCTTGATTTGAGCATAAGTCTGAAAAGAAGACCACTTATTGTCAAATAGTTTCTTAAAGATTCTTAAAAGGTATTTAGAAGTTGGTGTAATCATAACATGAAATATATATAAAATACTAAAATATTCTTTAAAAAAATGACCACAAGATAGATTTTCAACAGCCTGCTTTGATTGGAACTGGACATTAAAATGGGATAAAGTTATACTTAGCACTTTAAGGATTAGGCATTTGTGTCAAATGCTATCAGTTTGATCAGTACCTGTCTGGGAAGCATTGATTACAAAGTAAAGTTAATAACATCAGCCTCTGATCAACAACTGTTTAATCTGTTGAGTGAACTATAGAGAAATGATACAATGAGAACCGTGTAACTGCCAGCCAGTCCCGTTTAATACCGAGTGATTCAGTCTGTCCTCGTGCAGTGCTCTCTGTAGGCGAACAGGTTGGTATTGATTCTCTGGTTTGCATGTCAATGTATTCATGGACAGATTGAGCTGTCTGCAGGACCAGAACGAGTAAGTGAGTGAGAGTGTAAATATAAGCGTAAGTATGGGCATGAATGTGAGCGAGCATGAGTGTTTGAGTGAGTGAGCATGAACATGTGATTGTGAGTAAGCATATGAGTGAGCATGAGTGTGTGTTAGTGAGCATAAACATGTGATTGTGAGTGAACATGAGAGTGTGTGAGTGAGTATGTGTGTGTGTGCTTGAGCATTGGTGTTTGAGTGAGCATAAGTGAGCATGAACATGTGAGTGTGAGTGAGCATATGTGAGTGAGCATGAGAGTGTATGAGGTGAGCATGAGTGTGTGAGTGCGCATAAGTGTGTGCGTGTGAGCATAAGTTTGTACGAGTGAGGATGAGTTGGTGCGAGTGAGCATGAGTGCGTGTGAGTGAGCATTAGTGTGTGAGTGAGCATGAGTGTATGTGAGTGAGCATGAACATGTGAGTGTGAGTGAGTATGAACATGTGAGTGTGAATGAGCATATGTTAGTGAGCATGAACGGGTGCGCAGGTGAGTGCGAGTATGAGCGGGTGAGTGTGCGAGTGTGAATGAGCATGAGTGTGTGCAAGCGAGCTTGAGCGTTTGCTAATGAGTGTGAGAGTATGAGTGAGCATGAGTTTGTGCGAGTGAGCTTGAGTGTTTGCGGGTGAGCGTGTGAGTCAGCTAAGCATGTGCGAGTGAGCATGAGTTTGTACTAGTGAGCATGAGTGTGTGTGTGTGTGTGTGTGAGAGAGCATGAGTGTGTGCAAGTGAACGTGTGAGTGAGCGAGTGAGTATGAGTGTGTGCGAGTGAGCTTGAGCATTTGCGAGTGAGCTTGAACCTTTGCGAGCGTGTGTGTGTGTGTGTGCAAGTGAGTAAGTGAGAGTGAGTATGAGCATGTGATTGTAAGAATAACAATGTGAGTGAGTCAGCATATGTGAGTGAGCATGAGTATTGAGTTAGCACGTTAGTAAGCCTGAGCATGTGTGTGTGAGCATGAGCATGTGGTTGTGTGCATGAGCATGTGTATGTGAGCATGAACATGTGGTTGTGTGCATGAGCATGTGTGTTTGTGTGCTTGTGTGCATGTGTTTGTGTGCATGAGAATGTGGTTGTATGCGTTGAGCATGTGGTTGTGTGCATGAGCATGTGGTTGTGTGCATGAGCATGTGTGTTTGTGTGCATGAGCATGTCTGAGTAAACATGAGCATGTGGTTGTGTGCATGAGCATGTCTGAGTAAACATGAGCATGTGGTTGTGTGCATAAGCATGTGGTTGTGTGCATGTGGTTGTGTGCATGACCATGTGTTGTGTGCATGAGCATGTCTGAGTAAACATGAGCATGTGATTGTGTGCATGAGCATGTGGTTGTGTGCATGAGCATGTGGTTGTGTGCATGAGGATGTCTGAGTAAACATGAGCATGTGGTTGTGTGCATGAGCATGTGGTTGTGTGCGTGAGCATGTGTTTGTGTGTATACAAATGTGTTGTGTGCATTAGAATGTGTTGTGTGTATGAGCATGTGTTGTGTGCATGAGCATGTCTGAGTGAACATGAGCATGTGAGCCTGTATTTGCACATAATTGCGAGAGCATGAGCGTAAGAAAGAATATGTGAGTGGGACCATCAGTGCATGAGTGAGTGTGAGTCAGAGTGAGTGTGTGGAGTGTGAGCATGAGTCTGAATTAGAGAGCGAACCCCGAGATTAGAGCACACTGATAAAAGGGTATCTTTGCTTTACAAGCTTTATGAACTGAAACCCTGATATTGTTACAGTTCTAAAAGTGTACTGCACAAAGTCAGAGTGTGATTGTGTTTTTTAAAGATCTCACAGGAGAAGGGTCAAATTGCATGCTGCAATTTTCCTACAAAGTCAAAATGCTTAACCCTAAAAACACTCAATGATCATAGAACCTAACACTGACCGGATTGTACTGTTAACTAGTCCGAAGCATGCGATCAGCAACAATCAAGGTAATTGTTTAATAATTAAACACAGTTTCAACAAGAGATCCCTGCAGCTATGGCTACGGCTCAAAGTGGGACAACCACAGTCTACGTCAACAAAGTACAGTTATTGTACAACTGACTACACTTTGCAAGGGCCAAGTCATGTGTAACACAGGAGCGAAGGTCATGTTTCTCTGCTTCAGTGATTCTATTGACAACAACACAACCATGGAGTTAAGGGAGTGTCACCATTTCTCGACACAAACATCGATCCAGTTATTCTACAGACATAAGCAAAGCACTGGTTGAGTCACTCTGACCTATTCAAGATATTACATAGCATGAATTAGGATTGGAGCACTGCATGGTCCTAGTGTTGACTGGCATCTCAGTCCATACAAGAGACTAACTCTTAAAGTGCTAAACACAATAATTGCTAATTTTAGTGTCAAATTCCTTCTAAATCAGGCTGTTGAAAACCTATCCTGTGTCAATTTCTTTAAAAGAGCTCCAAAAGGAGCTCTTTTAAAGAAATTAACATAGGATAGGTTTTTAACAGCTGAAAATGCTCATAGTTTTATTGACTTCTTTCAGAACTACCAGGGTTAATGCATACTAGAGAATATGCAGTCTATATTACACATAATTACAGAGTATTATTGGGGCATTATAACTCCTGGCAGTTGGGCATGTATTACATTGTTGCAATTATGGCAGTCCCAGCCTTTTTTAAAAATCATGAGTATACATTTAAACTTGGAAGAATTGTCTGACATAATATGAAACTTTATTGTGTTGTTTTCATTCTTTAGTATCAGTTAATTTGTTGTTGATGAATACACAAACTTTTTATAAATTCAAAGCATAAGGTTAACCTTATTTTACTACAACGAACCATGAATTCATCAAAGAGTGACTTACTAAACATTTAACAAACTCTGATGAAAATTTTAACAGGACACAAAATATGTTTATGAAAACAAAAATTATTCCCAAGTCAATTCTCAAATTTGTTAAATCATAAAAAGGAAATATCAAGAGTAAAAATAAACAAATTCACTAACAGATAATTTTTTGAATTTGTTTGTGAAAGAGATATTGACAGTATTCATGCCTTGGTTTCAAAAATATTTCTTCTCTTATATTCTATAGAACTACATTTTGTTGTAATGAAAACTAAAACGAAATATACTTTCATAAATTTTCAAAACATCTTCAAAAAAATCCTGACCGACCTATCTACCCTAAATTTTAGAGACATGTAATCGGAACCACAAGTTTTTTTATTTGGCCTTAGCACTATAATAGACAATGAGTGTGTGAGATTTAATACTGTTTTTTAATCAATTTTCACTTAAATCGCAGCCACAAGGTTTATGGTAGGAGGAAAGCCTGCATCACCAATGTGGTTATATGATGCAGTGAAACCTGCAAGCTTCGGCTGGTACCTGTGAACCAAGA
>JAULCD010253558.1:0-10271 GCA_032361085.1 Calliostoma canaliculatum
TGTGAAATGTGTTGACACTGGCCAAATCACGGAAACATTTTAAACTTTACTGGTAAAAATTATGTCAATCATTCAGCGGATTTCCATTGGTTTGATGAGATTTTCATGGGGAATTTTATTAAACCAATGGAAATCCGCTGAATAACTTCTCTGCATTTCTAGTGCTTCTTCATGTCCTCATCACCTTTTTAATTTAACAGAAAATATACAAGATAGTTTTTGAGAAACCTGCAATATACCTCTTAATATACAGTGTACAAATGTCAAAATAGTTGTAAACTGTGCACGTTTGAAAACACGTTTTCCTTGGAAAATACTATTTACAATGAGTTTGACTTTTGTAAATCAAACCCAGTACCCAGTAATGTTATTGATTAAGTGGAATATTAAAGATATCCAAATAGTTTGCTTACAAATGCCAAGTTTCTAAAATGTAAAAGTACAGAAACATCTTGTAACTTTGTATTTTCGCTTATAAAGTTCGAGTATGTCAAATATTTTCAGTGAAAAAAACATCTTGTCATTTTATATTTTCGCTTATAAAGTTCAAGTATGTCAAATCTTTTAAGTAAAAAACATCTTGTAATTATGTATCTTTGATCAAAAATGTCAAATTTGTTTAATCTTTTCAGTTAAAAAACATAGTTTAACTGTAAAGTGTTCAGTTATTTAAGTTCACCACAAGCAATATTTTGAAAATTAAAGTAAATCATGTAGCTTGAAATTCAGCGTATTAACATAAACTAAATAAAAATGGTGCACTCCTGTTTGTCATTATGTCAGAAAATATTAAAGAACAGTATACTTTATGTCATATGATAATAAAACGACATTTTAGTTTACTATTCATTACAATAAAGAATATGCTCGCTTTTTAAACTCATTTTACTTTATGATAATATAGAACCTTCGCTGGAACAGGGGCTTATACAGGGTAACTTTTAAATGAAAGTAATGTTTAATGAGCAATCACTATGATTCTGATCACAGGATTCTCACTAAATAGGGTTGAGATGGTAGTGGGAAGTTATGTGTCATCAGATTGAAGGTTTGCTATCAGATAATGCTTTGCTGAATGAATTCCACTTCCTACCATTGGATATTTGTCAGTCGTGGAACCACATAAACACATAAAGTTGACCGATAACATCTCCTTTGTCCGCACGCTTCTAAACGAGGAAATGAAATCGACGGTTTGATTTTGAGACACAACACTTCTCTTTAAATTTGGAAATGATTCCACTTAAGTTTCCGGTTTGACGCCGTCATCACAGTCCATCATTGACATGCATTTGAGAAACATGGTTCTCGGGTGATCGAAAGTGCTTGATGGTTGATGATTAAATAGATAATGATCAAATAAGTTGTTAGCCTGAATTCAACAACACATTTTCTCACAACGGATCATGCGGAACAATCTTCCTTTTGTTTTATAAGTTAGCAAGTTCAAGGGTTCAATGCACATATTGGTTTGACTGGTCTGATGTCGAGTTTGTTACATACTGGTTTGATTTGCCCTCGAAAATATTTCACTATGTGTTCAACAAATGGGTTAAACGTAAACACTGTTTTTAACAATGATTCAGCTATGTTGCGGCGATAACACTTTAAAAGCTAAAATTTTGTGATGGAAAGCGCTTTCAATTACCTTTTCGGTTTGATGTGGTCATAATGGCAAGTCCAATATTTTTCATCTGATATAATCTTAAATGAGCAATGTAAGTGCGATTCCTTTCACTCGAAAACTATTAGTACATATAGAATAGATACACTATTAACTAAACCGCACAACTATACCTCATCACAACGTTCTTTCTTTAAACTATAAAACTATAACATATTATAATACTTTATGTTCATTGAAAGTAAAGGGTAAAGGAGAACAGATTTGATGGGATTGATGGGTATTTATTGTGAAGCTTTTTTTATTTGGAATCTCTGGCACAGAACAATGCCAACTAAGTTGAACACTTGTGTTTCTGAAAGTGCAATGGATCCTTATCTTGCGGCATAGAAGTTATCCTGAGTGGCGTGTCTTGGAATGTTTAAGAGTTTTGCCTATGCCAATTAGTGCCTTACTCAACACCGGCGCCTGTTTGTCCATGAGGCTCACGTAACAGCCTGACCCGGATATCTCCGGGAGCCGCACGATAAGGGTTAAATACCATTTTTATAGCTTGAAATACTTAATGGTTAATCTTCTGTAGATGTGCAAATTACGTTCTAACAATCACTTGACAAATAATGCTTAAAAAATTGGCAGACAGTCTGCTTCATCCACGTGTAGATCCCACAGAATAACCCTTCTGTCTGCTATATATTAATGAGATTGAGTTGAATAATTCATTATTTTATTGGGCAATTGCTTCAGTTTCCAAATGTTTAAAGTGTTGTAATTTTTGATCTATACAAAGACAGTTATATTTCATATGACGAGTACATTTGTTAACTCAACCCAGTGTCTCGCGAAAGAACACATGATCTGCAAAAAAGATTTAAAACTTTGTGGCACTAATGAGGTTCAGTGGTGACGGTAAAACGCCCTCCCACGCGTGGGATTCGGTTTTACAAGGCTGTAAAACACGTGCCGGGGCCACACGTTATATACAACACAACTCATCAGCCCAGCGATGTGCTTTACGACGTCGTAAATATACGACGTGTTTGTGAAACAGCTCGCAGGGGATTTAGCTCTGAATGAGCAGTGGTTATGGGATCAAACGTAGTTGTCGACATTGATTTATTTAAAGGATACCTTTGATATTTTGGTCCAGTATTTCTTGAACAAAATATTCTTGTACATTAAAAGTCAATGTATTTCTTGTAAATATATTTAGTTGCCACAAAACATATGTCGCGCTGGGACTATCCACATAGGACTATCCACACTTGTCTTGTTTTGTGTATTTGCGTAGGTGCTTTCATCCGATGAACCTTGTTATCAAGCTAAACAATAAGTTATTGTTTTCGTTTGAAACTGTCGCCCAATCTTTCTATTACTTGCGGCGCCGTCGTTTTAACATATTGACTGTGTGTTTCAAGTGCATTTCACTATTTTAAAAATATATTTTGCAATTTATCACACGTCATTTTGTTTGAACAGCCCCTGTTGGTTTTTCATTATTTCGTCAATCATACATGCACTTGTTGGACGTGTTGTCAATACTGTATCCCGGATGTCTAACACAACTACGTTTTATCAATTTTCAAATTTCATAGTTGAGATGTTTAAGATTCGAATCAATGGGGATTTTTTGTAAAAAATAAAATAGTGGTTGAACATTTCTTGACGTTTGATTTATTCTTAAGGTTCAAGTGCAGAAGTGAAATGTTGGGCATTATCAAAATCAAACAGTTTTGTTTGAAACTTTTTAA
The DNA here is from genome assembly GCA_032361085.1 of Calliostoma canaliculatum. Lineage (NCBI taxonomy): Eukaryota > Metazoa > Mollusca > Gastropoda > Trochida > Calliostomatidae > Calliostoma > Calliostoma canaliculatum. The sequence continues at coordinate 3,376 of JAULCD010253558.1, forward strand.
AACTCTTTTACAAAATAAACCAAGAGTTAAGCATAGCAATGCCACAACTGATGAGCTAGCACTTGTAGTATGATTCCTGTTGTATCATGGGAAACTTTTCATTGGTCTGACATTGGCTAACTTCCAATGTATATTTTTGGTATTTTCATTTATCATAGTTAGTTTTGTACATACTCTTAAATTGAGTAAGAAACGCTCTTGTACTATTTTGTGTAAGTTACTGATGCTAAAAGTAAAATTTAGGTGCTATCAGTCGGACGACAATATCGAATTATTTAACTACCACCATTTAGTGCTTGTCATATTTTAACCTTCTTTATAATGAGCTTTGACTATCCCGTAAAACAACATATATTACAACACAAACATTATATATATATAGGATTACACTATCTTAAAAAAGTAAATATTCTATCACTTTGCGTGGCTGAGTCCTGTGCGGGATTCGAACCCACGCCCTCAGTCAGACACTACATCACCAACACTTTAGCCATTTACTATGCGTTGTGTTTGTCACTGTCTAAATGGAACACCATTCATTTATACTTCCGTAACAGTGTAAATTACTCCCGACAGAGTTTGTAGAAACATATTACTGATATCTACCCTACTCACTCACCCACAAACCTAACTACATCTGCCTTTCTGAGAATGTTAAATGTTGCCCTATTCAGTGGAGTACTCGGCAGCAATAGTCAACAAAGTAGATATAAGTTCTTGTGTAACAAACTCTCATGATTATTTCAGGAAACCTATTGGTGGGGTTTTCAAACTATTAATTACGCACAGTTACTGTTAATGATATGTTTAGGCAAGTATGGTGCTTGTATATTTTGTTATGTCAATTTCTAGTTGAAGAATTATTTCACTTTTTCAAAAACAAATAGAAATGCAAAGATCTTTGTTAGAAACACACACATACGGTAGTTTCCCTACAAACAGACTGATATATACTTGCCACATAAAGAAACTGTACACGAAGAAAATATAAATATAAGGGCCTACCGTTCATATATAAAATATGTTTAAACACAGCACTTATTCAAGACATTAAAACGCTCATGCACGTGCCATTCGACATGACGTCATTGATGGGGGCCTATCGACGTGCAATTTGTTACTGCACGTGCATCCTGTGCAGCTGTACACAGCATGTGCAACTCAAAACGTGCTGTCACTTGGTAAGCATAATTTGTGGTCATTAAAAAATTCAAAACTTCTCAGGCGCAGATACCATCATATCACAACAGCTGCACAACGTCATAAAGCCATTGTTATGATCCGAGCGGGAATGAGGCAACAACAGGTGGCAACACATTTCCAATGCCAGCGCAACACGATATCAGCGTTTGTCAGGCGTTATCAGAACACAAATGACGTTGCCGACCACCCACGTTCAGGACGTCCCCGAGTAACGACGCCAAGACAGAACAGATGGATTCGAGGTATTCATCTCCCAAACAGGTTCCAAACGGCAGTAACGACGTCTTGGAAAATTCCAGGACTGCCCCGTGTCCATCCCAACACTATCATCGAGTCAACCGTCTACGATGGTGTCGAAATCATGTTTGCCAACCTCGAATATGGTGGGAAAATGTTGTCTTTACAGATGAATCAAGTTTCAATATTTCCAACAGTGACAGGCGCCAACGTGTCTACTGGTGTTTGGAAGAACGTTATGCACGCAACTGTATTTTGGAGAGGAATTGTTTTTTTGATGTAGCTCTGTGACGATTTAAGTAAAGGATAGCAGCACGGCACCGAAACCCTTTGGTGGTTGTTCAGGACAATCTCACTAGTGTTGAGATCAGACTCTGAGGCCTTTAGTCATTCCTTTCGTGCAACGTCGACATGGCCCGGGATTGACATTTCAGCAGGCCAACGTTTCTCCTCACACGACTATGGTCGCAATGGATTTCTTCACCATAACAACGTCATGTTACTGCCATGGCCTGTAGTTTACCTAGATCTCTCCCCAATAGAGCATGTGTGGGATGAAATGGAGCGCCGACTGCGTCGTATTCAACATCCTCTAGATAACGTCCGTGACTTGGCACATGATTTGAGGAGGATATGGCAGGCCATTCCCTAGGCCTTCCATGCCCATTTGGTGGACTACATGCGTCGTCAATGCACTGCTGGGATTTACGCACAGGGTGGCCATACCCGTTTTTGACTTTGTGACTTTGTTGTTTCAACCCCAAATTCATTTTAATCTTCTGATGTCATCGTAACAGATGTTGTTCAGGTCCCGTTGACATTTTCTTTAGGTCCGATCATTCAACTGCTACAGCCTCTGCATCATTTTGTTCTTACTGTGTTGTATTTCAATCCAGAATATATTTTCTCCGTGCACAGTTTTGTTATGTGGCCAGTATATATTTTGGTTCTTTAACGTTTATCCAATGGCATTGATTCTGACTAAAAGGAGATAAAACGATGCGATAAGTACGTGTCTAGACAGACTGAAAACTTGTTATCAAAATACACTCTCTGAAAGCATTCCCTCTCCACCATTCGGTATTTATCAATTGTGAATCCACATAAACAACACATCAAGTTCAACCAAAACATTTCTATTGTCCGCACACATTAACACGAGGAAGCGAACAGGCGTGTTCGATTTAAACATGACAAAATGTGTCAGAAGGAGAGCGGAATCGACTGACTTGCACAAGAAAATATGTATAGAAGTTATTCAGCAGATTTCCATTGGTTTGATGATTCACTTTGGAAATCTCATCAAACAAATTGAGATCCCTTGGATAACTTCTGTTTTTTTACCAGTGGTGTTTGGTTTGATGACGTCACAAAGATTACTTCCAGTATTATTTGAGAGAGATATTCCTTGAGGTGATGTCAGAGGTTTAGGTTGATGCGTCGATAACTTCACCAAGTTGTAAAACTGTAAATGTAATGTTCACCAAATAAACTGTAAACTTCAACTTACATTTCATAAAAAATAAAAACTCGCAGAAAACTAAGCAGTTTAGTTTAGTGCTAAAATATAGCATTGGCTTACGACTGTCGTAGCTCATAAATTGCTTTGAAACCAGTTTCATTTCAATTGTAAGCCAATGATACGAAAAAACTCCACAAGACAATAATGTTTCAAAAAACACTTACGATCATCTTAACACTAAGATTGCTTTAAGGATCCGAGCCCAGATTATAAATACATAACATGAACCATTATGAATGATACCATTTTAAATTACCTATTTACGTAGTTTCAGAGAAACGCTCACAAAGTGTAAGTTACTATTTCTACTAATTGTGACTCTAACATGGTCAAGTGAAAACAAATCAATTTGTATGACAACCACTTTCATTTTGATTGCATGTTGATATTTTCCCTTTCAATGTTTTCAGTATAGCAGTGTTTCCGTTGGCATTTTTTAAAGCCAGTCACAGGGACCGCCTGTCTAATAAAATACCGGCCCTACTCATGTTCTGCCGGTCATTATAGGTTACAACTTATTTTGCAGACTAAAACTACAATCTGCTGAAACACTTCTGATATCAAGTGGTAGCTAAGAAACATAGCTTGGTCTATTGTACTATGTTATCCTCCCCGAAAGGGGAGTGAAACGTAGTGCAAGGGACCAAGCTTTGTTTCCGAGCTTAATGAACTATATAGTTATACTGCTAGGTTGTCAAAGTTTGAACACCATGTTGAAATGATATAATTCATGACTCAACTTGATTATTGCCAATGCTAAATTCTACCGGACAAAAAGGGACCGATACATTTACCGGTCCTGGTAATGTTTTACTGGTTTAAAGCCGACACATACTTGTTTCTTGTCGCGTTTTCTTCTTTTTGTATCCTAATAATTCTCATTTTCCACAATTTGCAAGTTGTAACTGGAACTGTATTCTGAAAAGAATGTAATGAAAATCATTATGCTTGAAAAACTCAACTGTTTATCCAGTCGTGTATGTTATTCGCTAACTATTTGAATTATGTATTATTAAATTTTAAACACTACCTCTGCCATATTTTTAAAAACAATCTTTTGAAACTTGTTGAATATACTCAATGAGTGTCTAAAAATGTAATTACCCCTGGCAGTTTTTTTTTAACCAAACGTAAATTTAACAACGTTACAGTAAAGTGATGGACGTTATGCATTCAATATGTCACTACTGTACAAAATACATCCCTTATCTAAAACGCTTAAAGCCAAGCAATAGGCGACAGGAAATCCAGGGATTAATAGAGATTCCACTTCATAATAATGTTACACGTCACAGTGTCAATATACTGTCATCGCACGCGTGCACCTGTCGCCAGAACCTCGCCAGGCTGCGACTAGTCTTCTAAGGTCACGATTTTGCTGAATCTGGAACCAGACAGAAACTACTAATTGACATCAATCGACATCTCTTCTGCTACTTGATATATTGTCCTGCTTAACATCGACGAAATGAACAACCAGACAAGTATTCTGAATGGTCTTTAATTAAAATCACAAAATATCTAGATTTTAGTTCAGGGTCGCAGACAATTTGTCTTTTGCACTCGTTTGACCATGACCATTCTATTTCTGAAAAGTGAGATGAAACAGAAATATACTACACTGGAGAAAATGTACATAAATTATTCAGTGGTTTTCCATTGGTTTGATGAGATGTTTTATATGAGATTTCATAAAGCAATAGAAATTCGCTGATGAATTTGCAATGATGTATTTTTTCCTAGTGCTAGTAAACAGCATACATGTTTTATCTTCAACCCTAAAGGACTCAACCCAGCTTTTTAAAGCTTTCTGCTACTTTGTCTTTGACCCAGAAGCGATCCCGGCAATTGACCACACGTTCCCTTTCCCTTGAAGGCAGGCGTCGTTACAAGATCAAACTGTACCTCAACACACCAGTGCTTCCATTGACTTTTTTAAAGACGGGTCACAAAGACCGCCTGTTTTAATAGAATATCGGTCCTACTCGTTTTTGTGTCGAACACCCAAGTAGATTGATTTTTTTACTTTACGTTTCACTCCTCGGTAGGGGAGTAAAACGTAGTGCAATGGACCAAGATATGGTTCCTAGCTAATTAACCATATGTCTATACTGTCAGCAGTTTAAGACACCATATTAAAATAATAGAATTCACTACTCAACTTGATTATTGGCAATGCCGTTTCCACCGGACCAATAAATGTACCGGTCCTAGTAATATTTTACTAGTTAAAAGCCGATATATACCGGAAACACTGCACACATACTTATTTCTTGTCGCATTTTCTACTCCTTTTTGTATCCTAATATTTTCTTTTTTCCCCTCATTTTGCAAGTTGTAACTTAAGCTGTATTCTAAAAAAAGAATGTAATGAAAATCATTATGGTTGAAAAACTCTAAACGCCACTTTTCAACAAACTGGTGTATGTTATTCGCTACTATTTGAGTTAATTATTATGAAAATGTAAACACCATACAAAGAACACTACCTTTACCGTATTTTTAAAAAAATCTCTTAACAAGACAGCCAAAAGATTTTTATGCCACAGACTATGTTAATTTGATATTGTATTTTAATCTTCAGATACGTAGGGCTGCCTTTATCAGTGATTTTATGTTAAAATACAATCAACAAAATCCTGGGCCCCGTTCCTCGTAAAATAATGTTCTGTAGAGTTGTTTCTTATCAGACATCGATTTGGAATCGGTGCTGAATGGCCAATGTTATATTTTAGCACGTACGATCAACTTAGCCTAAACTCGCTTTGAGGAACAGGGCCCTGGCCTATACCGGTTTCTGTCTGTGACTAGACTGTCTTTGATTGACACAGTTATTGCTTTGTCAACAAATGGACTCCCACAGATGGAAATAGATTATTCTTCGGTATTAACATCTTACATTGACAGAGAAAGAGAAAATGAGAAAACTTTTTTTTAAAGTTCTGCCTACACTTGTAAAATGCTTAATGATGTTGAACATTTGGACGTTGCAAGTGTTTTATGTCGCATAGTTTAGTCGTCATGAAAATAGATTTAGCAACAATTGTCCATCTCAGCCTAAAACCATTCTTTGGCTCCTAAAAATATACCACATAGTTTGTTTGAAAGAAACTGTTTGACATCACCACACGATCAGTTTTCAACACGACACAGTTTTAAGTAAAACTAACATAAGTTAATCATTTCAATAGTTAAATGCCTCTCTGACAACTTAAATATAAAAGCAATAAGAATATCAAATTTCCGCAACGAACATGTTTATTATTGAGCTGTCTTTTATGTTAACTTATTGATATAAGAAAACCAAACCCGATTGCCTTGTAAACTAGTTTACGACTTCGTAAAGTGACAGTTTTATAAAATGGCATCCATGCAGCGAAAAATAAATCATCACAAAAAATGGACATCATCCATGAACACCTTTTGTTTGTGAAAGTACCAAACACTTTTGATTCTGTGTAACTTCACTAAACTATAGTTTAACTATTCACTTGGACAATCTTTTGCTTTCAAACACAATTTGCAGTTTAAGGAGGTTCTTTAATCCAATTACCACAAACAAGGTTCTAACAGCTGATGTAGGTTTGTATCTTGACATGGAAATTGACAAACAATGCTGTTGGTCCCTTAACTATTATTACTCAATAGAGATTGAGGATAAGTTTAACATAAAGGACAAACTCTAGCCCCTATTCCTCATATTAGTGTTAAGATGACTGTAAGTGGTTTTAAAAATAATGTTCTGTGAAGTTGTTTCTCATAATAATAATAAATAATAATACTGGCTATTTATAGAGCGCCCTATCCACCAGCGAATGCATGCTCAAAGCGCATATTATTACCCTGGTCATCGGATTCAATGTTCACTAAGTGTCCGTGACAACTCCCTGGGGAGTATACAACCCAAGCTGCCTTTAGGCGCTAGAAGGTTAAC
>JAULCD010253669.1:0-10271 GCA_032361085.1 Calliostoma canaliculatum
TCATGTCAATGGGTTTATAGATTTGGTTTACAAATGCAAAAAATCGTTGTCAACTGTGCACTTTTCAAAGAAAAACTTGTTTTTCTTTGGAAAATGCACAGTTTACAACGATTTTTTGCATTTGTAGAGTAAATTCATTAACCCCGTGACATGGTTTACGACGTCGTAAAGTTACGACGTTATTTTGTGAAACAGCACCCTGTAAGCTGACGGCAAATAGGACAAAGGGGTTATATATCTGTGATTATGGACTCTTGTAGAAAGACGTCCTACCCTTAAAATAAGTTCGGTTATCTGATGACACTTGATTTATGAATCCTTTGCAAAACATTAGCACCACGGTGACCAGAAACACGATGACTATTTTGGATAAGCCACCGTAATGAGTTTCTACATCGTGTCATTAGACCAAGGGTGTGGGAATGATATTTTTTTCTAAAATTGCCCACGGACAAGTAAACAGCAAATCTAGTTGTCCGGAGCTAAAGTCTACTTGTCCAACTTTGATAAACTCGTGGGTGGCTTCTGCTTGTTCATAATAACTTTATTTTTGTTTAACAAATACAACTGAAAGAAACATTATGATGTTTATTGTCATAGTTTGGTTAACCCTTCAAGTGTTGAACTGGAGCGAGTATAACTTTAAAGTGTTACCACCTTGTGCTGTTGAAAACCTTTCCTGTAACAGTGTATGTAAAATAACTCCTGTAGCAGCTCTTTTACACAAATTATTACAGGAAAGGTTTTTTAACAGCCGATTTAGATTGAAGTTTGGAAATTGAAATTAACAAGTGGTACGAAAATAACCAAGTAATAAACAAAACACCAGCACAAATATACAGTACGCAATCAGTTTAAGGCAGTTATTTGACAGCCTTCAATCTCACTGGTTTCGTGGGTTCAATGTAAACACATAAATGGTATAATCTTTGCACATTTCTGAGCAGAACTATTTGCCTTTATAAAGGACTTCCAAGTGAATTTATCACTCGTAACTCAAGCCCAACGGCAGAGAGCAACGGTAATATCAACCAAACTCTCAGTGAACAGATGTTTGCGAGCTATTCAATGTGATAACAAATCTGACCAATATTTTCTTTACAGATGTTGGAGAGTAATTTGAGGTGACAATAAACTTTATCAAGTCTTAATGCATTTAAATCATCAGTTTCAAATTAAAGTTAGTAAAAGTTAAAATAAAAATAACAAAGCCAGAGATTTATCTAAAATCACTATCTATCAAGATAGATTCCATTGGACATTTTGGCAATATAAATATAATGGTGGGTGTATAAATCACCGAAATTCAGAAAATAAATTTAATGTTTATGAAAAGTAAATATGCCCTGCCCTACTAGTAGCACTCGTCATGCATTCAGCGACAAACAAGGACCAATTGTGTCGTTATGATTGTGTAATTAAAGACATTTGTGACCATTGGTTTTCACACAAAAAAACATCCTTGGACAATTTATTTCAAGAGTTCTTTCAAACAAATTACCCAAGGGTAGTTTCTCTAACAATCTTTGCTTGATGAACTGACATTTGTGCTCAGCACTAAAAGAGCTACCGGTAGCTGTATGCTGAACAATCATGTTGTATAATAATACAGCCTCTCTGACATTTTCATTGTCCCGGGTGTGTTTAATAGCAAAATAAAAAAAATGGCACAGTCGGTCCTTGTTTGTCGTCAATTAAACACTGTAGTTACTAATATGGTGTATTCTTGGCATAACAACCACTGCGTCCTAACACATGTAATGTTCCCAGTAATGTTGACAATAACTATCTTGGATTTGTGTTCATTAAAAACACTTTTGACATATAGATAATTTTAAGAGACAATAAAGTGATAAAGTTTACACTTTAAGAAAAAAGAAAAATACCGAAAAATAAGTATAAAACAAAATTAAGAGCTTTGATTTTAACATATAAGTATAATCACACGTTGTTGGTAATATTCATTGAAGATAAAGGGTATCAAAAGGGTATCAAAAGGGTATCAAAAGGGTATCAAAGTGAATTTGAGTTAATTAATACTTACCATAACAATGTTACGCATTTTTGGTTTTTGGGGTTTGTTTGGGGTTTGTTGTTGGGGTTATGTCTAAATAACACAATGTTCACAGAAGGTACAACAAAATTAATTTCTTTACTTGCATAGTGGGACACATGAAAACAAACTTTATTTCTTCATGTTTGTGGAGTTCAAAAACTATTCTATCTGCGAAATTTTGCTTTTTTAAAATAAGGAGAAAATTGAATAAACACTTCACACAAAATACTGAGTAGTGCGTAAAACTTAGACGTTTCTAAAATAAATAGAAGGTGAACATTTTTAGGTTTATTTTTGTAAATGTCTACAATTAAGACAATATTTCGAGTGTAAAAACAAATAATCAGGAAAATGGAAATAAAAACGGTTTAGACCAGGGTGAAAGTTGCAAACATGTCGCTTTGACTTCAAATATTTTACATCTCACTTCGTCCACTGACCAGCAGGACCCCCTGTCTGAAGTCCTAATCACGTTTGTCAGTTAATAAAGACAATTCGTATATCTTCCAGCATTGTATTAAAACAAGTGTCAATAATCATCTATAAGTTGACGGCAAATAGGACAAAGAGGCTAATATATCTGTGATTATGGACTCTTGTAGACAAACGTATTACCCCTAAAATATGTTATGTTATCTGATGAACACATGATTTATGAATGCTTTGTAAAAACATCAGCAGGATGGTAACCAGGACCATGTTCCTCATAGCGATTTTAGGCTAAGTTGATTGTAATTGCTAAAATATAAAACTAACTTACATGTGTCGTAGCGCAGATATCGCTTTGGAACCTGTGCCATTCGGCACCGGTTCTAAATCATTCTCTGCGCTACAACAGTTGTAAGCCTATGATAAGAAATAACTCCACAGGACAGTGTTTCCAAAATCACTTACGATCAACTTAGCCTAAGATCACCATGACTGCAGTTTAGGAAGTTTACGTGTCCAAAAGTGTTAATGGTTTAAAATTTTGTTAAATGAATTTTTAAATTGAATAAAATAATTGCTACAATTTCTCAAAAATTGAAGTAGTTTCACGGAGTAAACTAAATGGATGTTCAACATGTTAAACGTTTCGACCCATTAGAAGGGACAACCAAGAACAGCTTAATTGGTTAAATAGCATAAATTCTGCATTTGTATTAATTATATGTTATTCAGGGAAATTGTCTACTGTTAAAGGCTTCATGAATTTTCAATTTCAATAAATCAGAATATTAACTGCAATTGCAAAGTTTTCAGTTGTATCGCGGCGGCAAGGTATGCAAAATTAAAGTCTTTATCACCATTGTGGTTATGTAATGTGAGAAACCTGTGAGTTTCGGCTGGAACCTTGGGACCAAGAGTTGTGTTGGGTTAGATCATTTCACTCTGTCGTCACTGCACATTGAAAGGTTTCCAACTGGAAGAATAGTGTTGTTTTAAACAAAACACCAATAATCAACACCAACGAGGTGTTCTTATACAAATAAAGTTTAATTTATAGGCACAATACGCAACCTGGCAATAAGTTAGATCAATGAATTTACACAAATAATGTTTCACTACTACATATTTTAAATAGCATGTGATCGCAGTTACAGGCTCCAATACATAATGATGAAAACAAAGAAAGAAATTGTACGATAACTTCTAATGAACGATCCTACTCTTACTCATATAAACTTCCTTGTTTATTTATTTATTTTAGATGCAACAACAGAATAGAATGTGTAACGGCCATCAGGAGACAGGGCATCGACACAGGCGAAATCTAATACCATCAGAACATGTGTGTCTACTTAACACAACCGGTCGGTATGTGTTAGAAAAAAGGAGGTTTACTTTTAGTCTCCATCTTTGCAGACAACACGCGGGACAACCTAGAACTAATCTAAAAATAACAACCAATTTCCCAATTTACTTCGAGCATCACTTCAGAGCACGTGACAATCACGAGTTTGTCTGTATGTGTTGTCAGCCTCAGACACAACAGAATTATGTTTACACCACAGATCTATCTCAGTTTACTCTTTATCCATAGCGTCAGATAGGTAAGAGGTAGTGCGTTTAACCACAAGACTATTGAAATAAAAATAGTAGTACCATATACAGTGACCACCGTGCTGTTAAAAAACTATCATGTAGAAACTATTTTAAACACATGATCACAGAATAGGTTTTCAACGGCCTATTTAGTATTGAAGGCTGATGTTTATAATGACAAATGCTGTACTTGGCACTTTAAAAGTTAAACAAGTCAACGATTGCACAATATGACAAACTTTATGGATAACCAACTTCTTTATTGCACAGTAGCTACTGTGCAATAAAGAAGTTGATTATCCATAAAGTTTTGTCAAATTCAGTACTTACAACTTCAAAAATGCCTCTCAAACAATTTAAGAAGATCGCATATTTTACTGCATCACATAACCACGTTGGTGGTCAAAGTTATAAGTTATACTAAATCAACTCGGCACTGAACATGTTAATAAACATACCTTACAGACAACTGAATATTTTAATTAAGTCGACGATTTGTTGTTATTGCTTTGTGCACTACGGCGTTTTATTTTTTGATTTACAATCACGATATTGGTCGAGTCACTCTTGCTACCGCTTTACAAAGCCTTTGTACTCATAAGCCATGTCACTGGACAAATGAGGTCGGTCTCCACATACCAACAACTGCACTTTCTAAAGCATACCAGTTTAGCTGGTGCAAAGGATTTAAGAATCTTACAATTTGTAAACTAAACCTTTTCGTGCAATGTGTATTAAGCCACTGAGGATATGAGATCCAAACTTTATGAGTCTTTGTGAAACGCAGAACTCAACTTAATTATTTTTTTATTTGTGTATATTCTGTATCAAACGTAAATGTCACACATATGTCTCAGACAGTTTAAACTAGTAGTTAAACGGAAAAAAAATGTATTAGGCGATACAACTATAAGGGGTGGTAATATACATCAATTTACTTTATTACATTTACACTACTTCACATAACCTTCATCTTAATTCTATTTTTTTTGCTACTTATTATAATGATCGGCCAGAAAAAGATACTACTATTTAAAAGCAAGTAAAGAATCATAAAACTCACAAGTCAGCATAGACATTTACTTTTTGTGTATGTTTATTTTTTTTACATAGTTTGCAGATTCGTCACTTACAGGTTTTATGGTCACTTCACAGTCATAAGTCGAGATACTATCTCATTGACGGTTTTGTTTATTGAATGGCAATAATAATGTTAAGTTTATTGTTATATCCATAGTAATCTTTCTCGACATATAACAGACTGACACAAATCAGTAGTGTTAATATCTTACTATTTATACATGCATTGCCCTGTTTCAATATTCAATGACTTGTACAACAGGCCCCCGTTCCTCAAAGCGATCTTAGAGTTGGGATGATCGAAAGTGATTTTTGAAACAATGTCCTGTGGAATTGTTTATTATCATAAACTTACGTCTGTCATAATGCAGAGATCGATTAGGGTTTTGGACAATCTCCGCGCTATGACACTCATCAGCTAATCTTATATTTTATCACTTATGATTAACTTAACGTAAGATCGCTTTGAGGAACAGGGCCCAGACAAACACAAAATAATTGAGTGTATTATCCATTACTTGGTCTCTGGCCTGAATGATCTGAGGTTAGGAATCAACTGACCAGAAGTAAAACAAAATGACAAGGCTGATGCATCTGATAGAGATTCTGTTATTAGTTGTGAAACCCTCTGTCAATGTGCAAGAAATGTGTCTGGGCAAATGTATAATATTATATTTGATTTCAGAATGGTAAACTCTACGGAATATAACCGACGTTAATCATTAACTGTTATAACTTGTCCACAGTGCAATTTCACAAATAAATTACAGTTCCATGTCGTTAAAGAAATAACACACGTGTTGAAATATCGTAAATTGATTATTTCACACAGATCATTACCTTGTGTATAATTCCGTTAGTTAAAAATGTGTTTAAGCTTAAACTTCTTTTGATAAAATGTCTAATTTAATAGGAGGTGAAAGGGGACTAGTATTTAAGTGTTGGAGGTTTTTTTTTATTTATCAAACTATAATTTAAAATCAGAACTAAAATAAAGTGCAAACACACTGTAAGTGCATGTTGAAGTATTGTTGTTGTTGTTTTTACGTCTAAACCATAGCCTGTAGACACACGACGCGTTATTTCCTCTAATCTAGGCTGTGATGACAAATAATAAAACTGAAACAGTGAAAACAGTTAAAATGTAGCTTGATTCTGTTTTTTTAAACAAATGTGATTAATGATTAACAGAAAACAACCTGCACAAACTAACCTGACCTGACAGTTTCATGTCGTTAAGTACAGGACTCAGGTGTTGAGATGGTTTTGTTAATCTTGTAATCTGATTATTTTACACAGATTTCAGTCAGCACTGACGACGTTGGTCACGTACTCGTCACAGTGTCACAGTTGTCTACGTGTAACTTAAATTGGTAATTTAATGTAAGGTCACGGCGGACTTTTTGTGTGTTTTTCAACAGTGTTGGGCATTTGACATTGATCAGCCATAATTCTAAACAAGAACCAAAACCATTTGTAAATATTGTAAATCATGACATTAATGCCACATTAAGTTAATGCAAGTGGTCGAAAGCAGACGGAAATGTGACATAAATTAAATACGGCCATCACAAAGCTAAACTAATGGTGTTACAAAACCATGCATAAATACGACATAAAATTAGTGCGAGCTCATGTCGGGCTATGTTTCGCATTATGTTCATGCTCGCCCTAATTTCATGACTTACAGTATACGGTGATTGCATGTTAGAAGGCGTCCTGAACGTTGTGGTACTGTAAAATGCCAAACACACAACACCACTAAGTTCGTCAATGTTGATAATAGGATCGGATGTTTATTCGCTTTTTTATACGTTTTACTATAACATGCCTAACACACACAATGCAAATAATAGTTCTGAGGTTTGTATTCTCGGTCAAGTTTGATCCGAATGATTTCGAGTTGTATCTAGAGTTGTTATACAGTGCTAGGGCCTGACACTGCCATTGTAAAATAAAACCAAACTGTGACCGACGAAACCTTTGTTTGTTTCATTGTTATAATTCCATCTTAAATAGACTGTTGAAAACATATCCTATAGAAACCTTTGTAATCTGCAAACAAAAGAATAGTTTGTTTTACAAAGCTAATGTAGTCACAATTAAATGTCTCATATTACAACTTAAAAAGTATGAATAGCGCAGGTTTTTTTAATCATATCAGTTGAGTGTACAATAAATCATGGTACAATGAAATAAATAAATTGTTGGTTTAATTTTTTTGTGATTGAAATATGTAACAGTTGCTACTTTGTGCGGTTGAAAATCTATCCTGCGATCAATTGTTTAAAAGAGCTCCTACCGGATCTCTTTTAAACGAATGATCACGTGACAGGGTTTCAAAAGTAAAATTCGACACTGGACATTAGAATGAATACATCTTACGCTTGGCACTCTAAAGGTTAACATTGTCCCCAGGTACTTGTTGTGCAGATTAACAGTAACAGGATAAGAAACACGATTAATCACCACAGTGACACATGTAAATGAGTAGTTGTTAGTTGAAGCTTAACTTCAGCTTCTCAACAACAGTAATTTGCTCACCGCGTCCCTACTGATCTGAAACGTGCTGTGAGTTTACTTGGTTAGTCTCGTATTACAGACAAATGTATAAAATTATCAAGCTACCAGTACAAGAGGCAAAACTAGTTGGATGTAAGAACACCATCTTGTGGAATAAATTCCTATTGTACACTCACTTGACACATGTGACTAAAACACTATTGCAATTTTAAAGTATTATTATTAGACCGTTCGTTGCAATCTGTGCATTCGCTAAAGAAAACACTTAATTATTGTTTTTCTATGTAAAGTGAACAGTTTACAACGTTTTTGGCATTTTTAACCTAAACTATCGGCCAGTAACATGATTTACGACGTCGTAAATTTACGACTTCATTTGCAAGCCAACTAACGGCCAAGTGACATGGTTTACGATGTCATAAATTTACAACGGCTTTGTGAAACGCACCCTGTAATTTACATAATGATGCATTGTCCTGTCAACCATTAAGCTTACATAGAATCAGTTATTTGTAAATATTTGGAACAAATAACACAATGTCGTGCAATCAAAACAGTTGTAAAGGCAAGTTATCCATCGAAAGTACGCAAATTATCCTTAAGATAAAGAAGGGCAGATGTTTAATAATATGGCAGCTTAAATTAGTTCACGAGTTCACCAATGTTGAATCCATTTGGAATCTGTCTCAGACAGGATTTTGTATCAGTAAAACATAAACCTGTTTAAAATGAAGGGTTAAACATTCTACAAACATTTACAGTGAAAGTATAAGATGGATGTTTAATTTTACAAATAGAGTAGATAAATGACTAGACACATATTTAGGTTTAAATGTCCTGGGACCAAAGAGATGTATTATTAATTAAGAAACAAAATTGGAACATAATGCACAATGTATTTTGAAAGAGTCGATACTTAGACATTTAAAAACAAAACCTATTTCTCCAAAATAGTACACAAATGTACACATTCTTAAGTTTCCTACCACAATAACAAGGAGAAAGTGTAGCATTGTTTTTAGTCTCAAATCTCAAACCTGTGCTAGACAACTATTATTTCCTTGTTTGTTTAAAGCGATTCGAGACTAAGTAGACCGTAAGTGTTAAAGAATAGCATTGAAGTACGACTGTCGTATCGCAGAAATCGCTTTGAAACCACGCCATGCGGCATTCGTACTCCTATGACGTGACACAACTCCACAATAGATTGGTTTTAAAATCACTTACGATCAAATTAGCCACATATTGCGTTGAGGAACAGGCCCCTGATCAAACACAGAGCAGATGCGTGCAATTAATAAATGCAAAATAGGCCATACGTGTTGAATACGGCAGATACAGCAACATTGGAGATTGGCACAAGCAAGTCATTGTTTGGGTAATGTGTTGAATGATGTAATCATTAACTGGAACATGAGTGTCTGGCGCCTAGGAAATGCGTTATATTTTTGACTGCGCAAAAACAGTATATTACAATATTATTATGTTATGGTTACAGGCAACAGATGGCAGTATTTTCAATCGCCACAAGGAATACACGGGCTACGATTTAAACAGACAAGAACAAAAGTAAAACCTCTGTTTCAGTCGTACTGTACCTAACTTGACACTAAACTGAAGTCCACAAAAAGACGCCATGAAGATTAATGTGCCCAAAAAACAACATACAAGCAAATGTTATCAAAATGCATTTGTTTTGGAAGGAAATGTGTCTTGTACATTATGGAAACTACCTTTCAACTTCTTGTAAGCGAGAGGCAACCGTTGACGTCAATCACACTCATTAAACATTATAGAAAAACTTTATAATAACATGGATTACTTTCTTTTCGACTATAGTCATGTACGTAAACATTTGGTGCAGTTTCTAAATCGATGTATACGCTGCGAAAGGTGGAAGCCTAAGCTAAGACATAATTTCACAGGACATTGTTTAAACAAAACACACAGTTTTAACTTAGCCAGGCCAGGTCTTGTTTACTGGCTGTTAGGGTCAGTCTGAAAGGCAAACATCAGTCAGATAGTTCTGTCAACTTTCACTGACATTAAGGAAAAAAACGATCGTTCCTTCCTAATTTGAAACACACTTGACATCCCGCGTCGGTTTCCTCAAGTGTGTGTGCTAGTGTACATGTATTGTGTCAATGTCTTATGTAAATGTCTTATGTCAGTGTTTTATTTGTCTGTCCTATTTTTGTGAGTATTTGACATCACGTTTCACTTTCATTTGTCTGTGTCGCTGGGTTTGTCTCGAGGTTTATTTTATGCATGTTAACACGTGACATATTTATTTCCTAAAGTGCTAGCCAAACAATTGAATTTTAATGTAAAAATTGTAACCTAATTGGCTCTTAAAAAATATCCTGTAGCTTGTTTAAAAATAGTTATTAGGGGACAGGTATACATCAGCACAAGATAAACACAGTTAGTTGTGTCACTACAATCAATTTAGCCCTGACAGGAATAACACAAATATATACTTAAAAATTTGAATTTATTAAGCAAATCTTCATTGGTTTGATGATATTTCCTTTGTCTCACCAAACCAATGAAATATGGAAGCCAAGACTAAAACTTACAAAGAAGT
>JAULCD010253780.1:0-10271 GCA_032361085.1 Calliostoma canaliculatum
AAATCTTTAACATTTATGTAACATGGTTAATTTAACCCTTTGACAGATTTCAGTCAGACTTAAAACTGCGAGTACCTTGTTCTGGTGAAAACCTATCCTGTGACAGTATGCTGAAAAGAGCTCCTATATAGGAGCTCTTTTCAACAAACTGTCACAGGATTGATGTTTGTCAAGTATCAATTCGATGGTTTTAGATTTCAAATGCCAAAATCATTGCAAATTTAGAACTACTTGTCAACTTACATTGGAAAGTGCAAATTTACAATGAAAGTAGACAAGTTTTACAAAGATTTTGCCTTTGGTCATTGAACCCGTTGACCTAGTGGATTTACGGTGTTATGGATTTGACATTGAGTATATACTTATGTACTTTATATATATACTTTGAGTATCAGGAATTGTTTTGTTCTGGCATGTGTTAACTGAGTCTATTGGCCCAGTGGTTATTACCGAAAGTATTTTTTGCTTCCATGATTCATTTTAATCCTCCACTTGTCAATGTGGCACCATGATGGTTATGGCACGCCATTTATCATTTCGAGTTTTCTGTTTGAAAAAAATATTTTCAAAAAGTCTTCATGTACACTGTTATTTGTCTCACATATGCCGTTATAAGACTTTAATATTATCACAAATGTGATTTTTTTTTTGTATTAACCCTTAGAGTTGTGACATGCAAACAAACTTATACTGTTAAAAGCCTATTCTGTAATAATCTTTTTCAAAACCAGGGCCTTGTTCCTCAAAGCTATCTTAAGCTAAGTTGATTGTAAGTGATAGAATATAACATTGGCTTTTTGACTGTTGTAGTGCAGACATCGCTTTGGAACCGGTGCCATTCGGCATCGTTTCCAAATTCATCTCTGCATTACGACAATCATAAGCATATGATATGAAACAACTCCACATGACATTGTTTCAAAATCACTTGCGATCATTTTAACATTAAGATCACTTTGAGGAACTGAGGTCTGAATAAAGCAGGTTTTTTTCAAATTATCACAGGATAAGTTTTCAATAGCCCCCTAAAAATGTCACAAGCGCTCTAAGAGATAACACACACTTCACCCAGATGTTGAGCAGTAACCTTGACCCCCCACATAAACCAGCTCCCACGTTTTATAGGGTTCCTTTATTTTTGTATGCACACCAGAGTTGGAGAACAGTATATCCAAACAAGATTATTTTCTGTTTCCTATACATATAGAACTGGCCCCCATTGCCTAAAGCTTGTGTAAGGCTTAGACATCCTAATTTTCATCTTAGCGCTAAGATGAAAGTTATGACATATTAGCCCTGAGAGATTTGTGGAATAGGACCTTGCTCTTCCTACAGCACCCTTCAGGATTAAAGTCAATAGAGGTTATGAAGAAGAATTGACTAAGATTGATTTTAGCTTACGGTAGCTTTGTGACTGGAAAAAAATTGAGAAATTGTTCAGTGGATTTCCATTGGTTTTAAGAGATTTCCATAGGAAATCTCATCAAACCAAAGGAAATCCACTTGGTTTGAAAACCTTATCAAACCAATGGAAATCCACTGAATGATTTCTATACTATACATTTTATCCAGTGTGTGGAATGGGCCCTTGTAGTCTAGATTTCATTATATCATTTGTGACCTGTGTCACAACTCTGCTATCCCTGGACGGGTGCACTGCATTATACTGATTCTGTTATACGGCGGACTCGCCAAAGAACTCGTCAGAATCTATCCTGATGGTTCTGTTTAATATTTGATTGAGAGAGGTAATACTTATAGACACATGATTCTGTTGGAGCTATTTAATGTTAAATATCTCAGAGTTTATTAGAGCTTTTAGTGCTTGTTTAAAGAATTCATTTTATATTTAATCGGAGCAATTTATGATTTGAATTTTATGCTATTTAGACAGTGACAAACACAACTATATGTTTATACTTGAAATTACACCACCTGAAAAAGTGACTATTGTGATAATCGTTACTTTTTTCAGTTAATATAATCCTAAATATAACATACAGTTGGATTTATGAGTTATTTTTATTAAGTCTACATAACAAGTAGTGTTTGTTATTATCTTTCGAGTAAACTTTTTTTGACTTACTTATATTTTCAACCAGACAAAATTCTTATATTATCAAAACTATTAACATAATTCTTATTTTTTTATTTCTCTGGCTTTTTATTGTGTACCTTACTCTTATTAAATAAAAAATATTGGTGTATTTTTTCTTAAGCTAAGTTATACAAGCCTTGTGGTAATTCTGTAGTGGTTTCTATTTGTAGTCTGGCTAACATACATATCTAAGCTTCATTTTCTTTTTTGTTTTTCTTATATTTTTTTGCTGTGAAGATTTTCATTGATTTGATAAATACCTGCACTTAGTCAGATGAAATTTATAAATCAACGAATTTTGGTTAAATTTGATATAAGGTTTCATTTTATCAAATTATTTCATTTTAGATGTTTGATTTTGTATTTGTAATTTTCCAACCATGTATATGAATTTAATATATATGAAAGAATATTGAAATTACTGAATTGATCAAAGGATTTTAAGAATTGTACATGGTGTTATATTGTATTGAGGATTTCAAATTGTAATGAAATTAATGATTTTATAGATGTGAAAGAGTTACTTTTGGAAGCTTTTAGTAAGATAGTAATGCTAACTGTTGGTTTTATTTTTGATGTTATATTCTAAGCCACGTGCCACTGAATTCAATTTACAATGGGCCTTCAACATTAATTTCATTTTGGAGAAAACATGAAAATACATCCAAATTACGATCTAGTTATATTTGGATAAATGTATCTCATTGAAATTTGAAACGAACTATCTTCAATTATAATTCAGATACAGTTTAAATAAATTACATTCAGCTTTTAAAGTAACTTCACCAAGAACTAAATTTGTTATACTTAAAAGTTTGTGTTAGTTGCTGAAAGCCTATTACAAATTGAATTGTTCCAGTGACCAAGTTGATACCCAATATCATTAGTAGTAAAGTCACCCATCAGAGGAGTCAGGGCCTTTTCCATCCTCCTGAATGCTGTTTCACAGAGACATAGTAAATTCACGACATCGTAAAAGCTCTCCCTGGACCAATCGGTTCGGTTTACAGTTGCCAATAATTCATAAACTGTGCACTTTAAGAAAAAATAATTTTTTTAGAAAGTGCACACTTTATTATGATTTGTAGCTTTGTAAGCCAACCTATTAGTAAAGTGACATGATTTACGACGTCGTAAATGAACAACTCTTTGAAACAGCACCCTAGGCCCTCTAACTTTCTTCAACTCCTTCAGATCCTGTTTGGCAACAATTCTTGTCACCTTTGCAGGAAACTCTGACCGGAGTATGCTTTGTCCACAAACCAAGATCTGTTTATTTGTCAGTTTAGGGTAACCTAACCTCAAAGTGCTTCACAATTATTTTCTGTTATAATTCCCAAAATCAAACCTAAAAATACTGTTAAAAACCTATCCTGTGGTCACTTGTGGACAAGAGCTCCTTTAGGAGCGTTTGTCCACAAATGACCACTGGATAGATTTTCAACAGTATAAATTGACACAGTTTTAAATCAGGCCATATTGCCAGACTCTAGTACTTTTAGGGCGAACAGCTTAAGTGTCGTAGAAGTGAAGCACGAACCACTTTGAAAAGTATCAATCATGTAGTTTTACCTACTCGCCTTTATTGATCACCCATTACTTGCTCTGTAAGAGCTTCCCATACCGATACGGCCACCTTCACCACAACCAAGTATATTGTTTGATAAAGTAGTCTGGAGCTACAGTTGATGTCATCGGCTCTTTTGAACTATCTTTGTTAAAACACAGTTGAACTGAACTTCATATCATTTTTGATGTCATTGGGAAGGGCGGGGTATGAAAAAAACTGATCTCTACCTGTGATGTTTATTTATTTTTGTAGGCCAGTACAGGCCAACCATGTTTTCAATTTTTTTTATATATTTAATTTTTTAACGTGTGCATCATGGCCGTCGTTATTGATGACTGGCTCCGAGGACCAGGATTGTTCAACCTAGTTTGAACGATGACGTTGCTGGCCACAAACTACGCTTGCAATCCTTCTCGCAAGGAACGAATCTCGTAGCCAAGTAATTTGTGACCTGAACTTAATCCTGGCCCTCTGAAGCCACTCTGGACGAAGCCTGATGTTTGAAGCAATACTCATGACCACCTATCTCCACGCTACTTTGTCCGTAGGTCCTGACTCCTCTGAAGTGTTCCGTTTGAAAATGTCACCTTGCGCTAGGCCAATGGGTACGATTTACAAACACCAAGATCGTTATGAACTGGGCACTTTGCAAAGAAAAAACGAAGTTTTTGCAAAGTGCCCAGTTTACAACGATCTCAACATTGCAAAACGAACTCATTGGCCTAGTGTTGTCTTGTGCCTTCCGTCTGTCTCTGGCCCAGCCCGCCATTTTCTTGTGCCATCCTGTCTGTCGCATAGGAACAGTCAGATAGGCTAATGTTCCTGGAGCCAGATAGGCTCCCGTTGTCTTGTTCAGGTCAGGCAAAGCGTCCATTCTTTGCCTGAGGTGAGCAAGACTGGCGAGCCTCCTGCGTCATCGGTCCGGATCGGATCGGGCCTGCAGGCTCTAGACTGCGGAGTAGACTAGGACCTAGAGCTGGGGGAGCTCCTCCACCAATAGGAGACCCTGGCAGTGTCCAGAAGGTTTATCACATTTGCAGTCTTATTTTAGATGTTGATTTTTCTTGTTGATATATTTATCAGATGTTTTTAAGGAGATGCCAGGTTTGTTGAGTGTATATAGCAATAAAAGGATTAAACTTAAACAAGTATGTTTGTTATTGTTTCGGTTTTCTTGGCTGTTTTTTTCTAGACAGGCTATACAGATGGTACTACAAGCTCAAACATAAGCTCAACATTTATACAGCTCTGAATTCTTAACTTAAAGATTTATTTCATGAAAATTGTCAAATACTACCAGAAGAGCATGACGTGACAACTAATGTTACCAACACTTGTTTTGTGATTAATTTGTTGCATTTTTTATTTTTACACAGCTTTAATTTGAGCAAAAATATATATAAATTTAGGTTTCTTATTGACCTCGAAAAAAGTAGTATTATACACTGATGTTTGCCAAGTCAAAGGTATTTCAAGTTTTAGTGTATTTTGAGGATTTAAAAACAAAACAAAAACTAAACAAAATTGTGTTTCTGTCGCTTGGCAAATTGATTGTAGCTGCCACACAAACTGTCGAGAAAATAGATTTGAAGCTGATTTGTAATTTTAACTCGCTGTAAAACTCTGACCACATTTTAATCTTGAAAACCTGTCCCGTGGTGCTTTGTTTAAAAGAGGTCCCGAAAGGACCTCTTTTAAACAAAGTACCACAGGATAGGTTATCGCCAATTTATTCCCTATGTGAAAGCTCCGTTCAGAAACAAATTTCTATTGGTGAAAAAAATCTACCAATTACAGTAAAAAGAAGAATTTTTACTCGGGGAAAACATCGATATTATATGATCAATTGATATCCTAAAAAGCTGAAGGAAGTTCGCCTTCAATAAACCCTTTCATTATTGTAACACTAAACGTCGTATCGATTATTTTAGTGGATAAATGCTTGTCCTCGGTACAATCTTTCAATAGTCAATTTTCGGTACTATATTAGAAAATATAGACCAGGTGTTTAGTCAATATCGGAAAAACCATTAATTTAATTGAGTCATTCGTTTTTCTTTACTTGCTGACATCGCCCCGGTTTTCTAGCTACACATATGAACACATTAAGAAATATGTGCCACTATCCCACAAACTATTTTAATATCTTTTCATAAAAACTTCATCTCTTAATTTCTCAACTCTTCTTTTATGAAATACATTTCTGAATATAATGCCTTCTGGTATTATTCCATTCGCTTAAAGTAATAAATGTATCAAAAGCGGGAGTAAAAAAATACCTTATAATATTTCTTCGAAAAAAAAGTTTTCATTTAGAAACAGTACGACGTTTGGTGATTGTTCGTGGGTAAATCAATAAGGCTGTGGCGCTGAGAGAAAAGGCGTTATCCCAATATATTGTTCAACAATCTCCTTTAAATGCAAAACTCCTATTCAAGTAATGTTCAGGCTTTTTTATTACCTTTTTGTGAAAGCCTTGAACGTAATCCCTCAAATAACTTCACAGTTTTTATGACATCACCTTTTGAAAACTCATGACTCCGTTGAAGTGATACGTTATTAGAGTAGATATTTTAAGTAGGTGTATCGGGAGAGTAACGCGTGTGGGATCATTGCAGAGGCCCTTTCCACAAGGCTCTGGTAAGCCCAAGACGCCTTAATTTTCATCTTAGCGCTCTCGTAACGAGAGCGCTAAGATGAAAATAAGACGTCTTAGCCTAACGGAACTTTACAAAACCATGACCGTGCTCCCAATTCGTGTTTGGTTCAAAATTTCGTAGAGGGATTGTTCAGTGTCGTGAAGAAATACTGACTTGAAATAAATCCAAGCTTACGATAACTTTGTGGAATGGGCCATGAACTTTTCCGTTTTAGTATCTCGTAAACGATGTGATACATCAGCTGAACGTTGTCTATTGATTCTGACGTTCTTTCATGACAGTCACTCGTGATGATGCCTTCGCAAGTCTTAAAATACTTTTAACTGGTGACATACTTGTATATATGGCGGATGCGATATGACGTGATTTCATTGTTTGCTTTGCAAATTGCTCTGTGGATCAAAGTGATGGACCCTGGGACACGTTCCACAAAGCTATTGTAAGCTGAGATCGATCATAAAGCTGAGATGTCTTGACTTTCATCATAGCGCTCTCGTGACGAGAGCGCTAAGATGAAAGTCAAGACGTCTTCGTCTTATGATATCTTTGTGGAACGGGGTCTAGGTCTCGCCTAGGTCAGAATCATTTTCACGAACTTATCCGGATTATTATGGGACAGGGTCAAAAGTTCGTCACAGACAATTTTGGGCTAATAAGATCCACTTTTAACATTCGGGGAACCCGTCTTCTTGACCGCTTCCTAATAGGAAGGATGTCAGTTACGATAATTTACGTATGAGGCCATAGGTGAATCCAATTTTTTTCAGTAATAAAACGTCGCTCTGCCATCACCATCAAATCAGCAGCCTCCACTTTGTTGGTGGTGGCAAATTTAGGATGCAATGTTGCTTTCACCAGTATTTCACCAGTATATCAATATGTATCAGATAATGACCTCTTCTAAGAATGCTCTATTTTGGCGTCTTCCGAGACGCCTATGACACATCCAATTACACGTATTACATTCCACTTCTACCTCGTTGCTATGGGGTACTATTCATAAAAGTGTCCTGTTCATTTTCGATATCAAGACACTTCTTCAGAGAGAGTACCTGTTAATTGCCCTGATATTGATATCGGGATTCTTTTCAATTTTATTTATGAAAATACAGCAAAGAATAAAGCAACGAAAGCAGAGTCTTTGTTAGAAGATACAATATCGTTATGTACAGGAGCAATCAGAAAAAGTTAACTAAAATGGTAAATTCAAAAGAACATCCATCATGTTACTCATATTTGAAAGTCATCAAAGAACGCTCATAATCATGTTTTGTAACCACACACGACTGTTCAACTTTATACTTTTTAACACCAGTCTAACCATTTTGCGGATCGATCAAGATAGAGTAGATGGTGAGCAGGTTATCAGAAATGTGAATCAAGAACACATTACACATCCTCTTATGCACATGAACATCGTTGACCAGGCCCCCGTTTCACAAATACGCCATAACTTTACGACGTCGTAAACCATGTCACTAGGTTTATGGATTTGGTTTAAAAATGCAAAAAAATCGTTGTCAACTGTGCACTTTCCAAAGAAAAACTTGTTTTGCTTTGGAAAGTACACAGTTTACAACGATTTTTGGCATTTGTAGACCAAATCTATTAACCCCGTGACATGGTTTACGACGTCGTAAAGTTATGACGTCTTTGTGAAACGGGGGCCTGGGCCCTGTTTCTCAAAGCGATCTTAGGCTAAGTTGATCGTAAGTGATTTTTGAAACAATGTCTTGAGGGGTTGTTTCTTATCATAGGCTTACGACTATCGTAACGCAGAAATAGAATGGCACCGGTTCCAAAGCGATTTTTGCGCTACGACAGTCGTAAGCCAATGTTATATTATAGCACTTACGATCAACTTAGTTGAAGATCGCTTTGAGAAACGGGAACCAACTCTTCGATGAGTCTAATCAATTTGCCAGAAACGTTGTGTACGCAATAAAAAAGAAGTTGACATCCATAATAGTCCTGTTTAACAATTTTAACATTTGTAATCGGATCATACTGCCACTTAAATTTACATGTATATTGTACAACTAATCATTATTAAAATTCCAATTTAATATTTATACGCAATGAAAACGCATCGTAAACCACTAATGACATTGTGCTAATATTTGAAACTCCTACTAAATGATTATTTTAAGTAGAAGAAACCATCGATCACACCACATTTCTTGCGCAATCAAATCTACGTGAAGCTGAAAACAGATGAACCTGACTTCAGAAACCAGGCGTTAAGAAAGCTGTACAAAAAGTACAATGTATTTAAAGAAATATTTCTGTAAGAAGAAAGACGGGCAGACCCATTGATAATTCATGGATAAGAACTAAAAACCGTCTCCTCTCGTACTTAAACCCACAGCGGTCACTTCGCACACGTTCTGACATCTTATCTGAAAACAGCTTTAGTTAGATTAAACCACAAGACCGAGGGTTTAGTTAATAAATGTCAAAATCGTTGTAAACTGGCCACTTTCCAAAAAAAAACGAAGTTTTTCTTTGGAAAGTGCCTAGTTTACAACGATTTTGGCATTTGCATACAAAACCTATTGGTTAAGGTTTAGGAATTGTGTGATTTTATTTTTAAAAGGGCATATTTTACAATGAAATTTAGCATTTGTAAACCAAATTAATTGGTTAAGTGAACTAGCCGGATGAACATGCTTACGGAGCGGTGTATGGTCAATTATCATTTGAGGAAAGCGACGGAACCCATCAATATAAACTGACTGAGGTTTTCTTGGCAGGCACGAAGATATCGATCGGTTATCGATTCCGGCTCGGAGCCCATGATTACTCCTTCAGCCCACACTACCCGTAACCTAATGTCGCGGATCGATCACGGCTTCTCAAGGAGTCCCGCCGTGTATGTGTATTTGTCTACATCTGAGTGGGAGTCTGTATTGAATTAACGCCCAACACACTTCTAAAAGTTTCAACTCAGAATCATCACATCTAAATGTTTCGCAATCGCGTTGATCGTCCTTCCCACGCCTCCTCGGTTGAGAGTCGACCCGGCTGACGTCGTGACCTTGAGCGGATCAAGGCTACGATTCACGTAATTATATTGCTTCTTTAAATACGCACTTGGAGACAGAGATGTGATCGTTAAATTTGACGGCAGCAATTGGTCGTACTGGGAAAACAGGGTATTTATGTTGTAAACGGTTGGCTATCGTAATGAACGTCACTTTGACAAATTATTCGTTTACAAATGTTAAAATCGTTGTAAATTGTGCATTTTCAAAAGAAAAACCTTTTTTAAAGTGCCCAGTTTACAACGATTTTCTTCTCAGGCGAGGGCACAAACATTACGCTTTAAGGCCAGTGGGTACAGGTTGTGTTAAAACCGTTCTCAACGGTGCATTTCGCCAAAAAATAAGTTTTGACAATGATTTCAACATGTGTAAACCTTTCCCATTAGACAAGTGCATGACAGTCTTTCGAAACAGAATTTAGTTTTGAAATATCTTATTATTTCGTATTGATCATTTAGTTTTGTCTAAAAAACGTTTTAATATGTGTTTTCCTGTTAGTTTATATGTATATTGCTATACTTTGTTTTCAAGATCAATTTTAATAACCACGTGGAGGTTGGCCATTGTATGGTGATGCCAGATCCATGAGTTACTCATTTTAGTATTTTTTGTTGTCGACTGTTTGGTACGTATGTTAACGACGTTTCGAGGCATATGTTTGCTAATTTACCCGAATTGCGCCTTATCGCTTCTAAATGCTCCTAAAAAAACTGACGCGTTTCTAATTAACACCATTGGCGTCAGTTTTAGTTCAGGGTCCTCAAAACGATATTATTAGGCTGAGTTGATCATAAGTGTTTTTTTGAAACAATGTCCTGAGGGATTTGGTTTTTTTTCATCATAGGCTTACGATTGTCGTAACGCAGAGATCGATTTGGAACCGGTGCCGAATGGCACCG
>JAULCD010253891.1:0-10271 GCA_032361085.1 Calliostoma canaliculatum
AAATCGCTTTGAGGAACGGGGCCCTGGTAAATATTGGTAAAATGTCGCTCGGTGTTGTTGTCTCCTTTATATTCTTTGTTTCAGAAGACGTACGGCTGCTTATAACCCCGAATTTTGAATTATGATATATTGCGATACTATTCTATGTTTTGCAGTGCATAGTAAAAGCACAAAAAATGCATTTTGTTAAACGTGTGTTTGTTTCTTTGGATTTAACAGCTTGTTATTATGTGACAATCCTTTGTGGTTGATCAACTTCTTTGTTGCATGGTGGCGACATTTCGGAGAAGATTCTTACACGTTGCTACATTGCATAAAAAAGTTGATCATCCGTACATGTTGGCTACATTCTGTTCTCAAAACTTCTAAAATCCCTCCCAAACAGTTTAGCTTGTTATTATGTTTGTGTACATTGTTTAACCCATAGGATGCCAAAACCAACATTTGTATGTTTCAATATCCACATGTGAATCTAAGTAGACTGTTAAAAACCTGTCGGGGCTCTTTTAAACAAATTATCACATGGTAGTCTTTCAATTGCACAAGGTAGCAACAGTGTTAAATTAAACTTAACTTAATTCAGCAGTGAAAGGGTTAATATATCAATGTCTTTCAAATAATTAAAATTAAAAACAAACTGAAACAAATGTCATCCGTGCAGTTAAAAATAGTCATTATTTTAAAAGTACGTGTGTACACATAAAGACACTAGTACTACGTTAATACTTACAAATGACTTACGCAATATACTGCAAGATACATACGTGATTGTTGCGATTTGTATTATGGTTTACCGATACACTAGTAACACCGCAATCCATAGGTAGGATTTTTATAAGTGTCTTATTGCGAGGGCGAAGTCAAAATCGAGGACAACAGTCTTGGCATCAGGTGGCGTCAGGATATTCTTGTCATTGAGCGTCGGACAGTGCTGCAGCAATACAAAGACAAGTGGCACCAGTTTCCTGGCAGCTCGCACAAATGTATGACTTGACATTATTGTACAATAGATCTCATTCCATCTTAAAAACAATATCTGCCAGTGCCTAATTGCTGTAACTGTCAGTTACTTGGATTTGTTTTGCCATTTAGACAGTGACAAAACCAACTATATGTTATATTTGGGATTACACTATCTGAAAAATATAATATTCTATCACTTTGCGTGGTTGAGTCCCGCGTGGGACTCAACCACGCAAAGTGATAGAATATTTTTAAAAACCTATTAGATAGTGTAATCCGAAATATAACATATAATTGTGCCAGTTACTTGACAACAACGATGTATCATTCACCTTGTTGTCTCTTGTCAGCCCGAATAATGTTTCGTTTGTTTGTCCAGTGAATTAAACAAATGTGAAACCGTGCAAAGATTTAACTTCAAATCGTACGCTAGTTTGAATGTAATGTGTGTTTTTTAAATAGTCTTAGTATGTTATTACTATAGTGGAGTTTTCATTTGTAAACCTCGATGACTACTGTGCTGGGTACCATTTGAAGATCCAACAAGAAAACTTTGTGTTTGGGACTAATTTGGTGAAAACAATAACATTAAGCAAACTGAATAAAGTTAATGAATAGCAGCTTCTATTAAAAAGAACATCAACAAACTTTATTCAGTTTATTGCGTCCATCATCGATATACCTATTACAGAAATTACATTTAAATTAATGTTCACTTTGAAGAAGGTACTTGCTTCACATTAGTAAAAACATTATTGTTCTTTTGTCATTTAAACTGGCTCCCACAGGAGATATCGCTTGTGTAAGATCAAGCGCTACCTTCAATAATATATTGTCACAAATGTTTATTTTACTGTAGCGATATATTCGACATGACACCATACCCACTGTCCCATCGTTGTGGCGTCACACTGGGCGTACAACATAATTGGTCTGGCTCAAGGTAGCACAGAATAAAAAAAAACATTGATTAACACCACAAATTGATTTTGCATCATTAATACAATATAACCCTCAAGTCTCTGAGTACTGCAAAGTAGCATACATTCGCTGTAAACTTACTGAGCCATCATTGTGGTTATACAAGGCAATGAAACTCGGGGGACACATAATTCTTTGCAATTACTAAATAAGATATCATTGGAAAAATGTATATAAAATATTGAGCGGTTTTTCTAGGTTTGATGAGATTTCCGTAGGAAATCTCATCAAACCCATAGAAAACTGCAGAATAATTTCTATACATTTGTCCTAGTGTATGGCGCAGCATTTCAGTCTCTCAAGCGATATTATCAAAAACAGCATTTGATATGTACTTACGTCGACTTAAAACTGAAGATACATATACGACAGAAAACTAGATAGATAACCGTGTATCTTTAGTAACACACGTAATTTAACTTTTAATTGTAAATTGTACTTCTGAAATGGGTTAGTTTGTTGTGCATTTATAACAGTGTTAAACGGTGATATGTATTTTGGGACACATTGTTGTCAAACATCTGCGTTTGAAATGCAAAATGTTATGAACGGATAGTAAAGGTTCATTTTAGGAAAGCAAGAATAGTACTTGATAATGCAAGTACTGCATACGATTCCTAAACGATTCATACGCACAAAATGTGGTATGTTTTGATGATGACATTCATATTTAATTCAAAATACATTTTGACACATGACGTTAAACTTGACTCACCCATCCACCTTGTGGCACTGGGGTTGCAGCTTATTTGTCATTTAAAAATAAATAAATGGCAATTATTAGATCATCCTTTTAAGTTATTTAAATTAATCCTTTCTGTAAAGACGTGTCAACTGAAAGAATTGGTTGGCATAAAAAGTGTGTATTATTAAATGCTGAAATCTGTTTAGCAAACACCGATCACGCTCATCAATTTAGGCATCTGCCCAAACCTAAAAGCGTGATCAATGTTTGCTGAAAAGGATTTTGAGATTCCAGTGGTATTTTAGAATTTTTCTTAAACTATATTAATTTCGATTTCAATCCTATTGAAAAATAGATGTTAATGTACAATGAATCAAAATAACATTAAAATGTAATCTTCCCTAAGAGGTCATTATACATAAGGATATGATTTGTAATGACATGCATTCGTCAAAGCCATTTTCTGGGTGCTAACGTGATCCATAAAAATACATTACATTAACATAATAGTGGCATTTGGTTTAACCTTAACTAAACAAACGACGGTTTGAAGAAAATTGTTTGTTTTGTACAACTTGATTTAGGCGTGGTGAGGGTGTGGGTGGGGGCGGTAATATGAGTCTCTCTCGAAGTTGTTAATCCGATCAATAAAGTTTCAACTTGCATGATCATTGAAAGGTTTGTGAACACAGATGTTAGGAGATTGTAGGAAAATGCAGGTGCCTGACACTATCCATGTAACGCTTCAACCTGTCACCTTCCCACAGGTGTGCCAACAGCACGGCCATCACCAAGGTAAACTGTCATCATTGTTCTGCATCTTGTCAAGTCATCCGACGTTGAGAAATATTATCTGAAATGGCTGTTTATTTCTTCAAACCTCAGGCTTATTGGCGACGACTAGCATGATAAAGAAGTAGTTTGGTGATGTGCTTTGCTGAAGATATAGCACCTGCGCCGGTTAAATGAAGCCCTCGTAAGACTAGTAGTAACGAGAGCGCTTAGAGAAAAGTTTAAACGTTTAGCCAAGCACAATTTGTGGAATCAGATTCTGCTTTTTTCCCAGCTTCCTTTAAGATGTTTAGTTCCAACCTCAGTTGAGGAGTTGTTTTAATAGTCACGATGAACTATTGACTAAAATCGATCTTAGTTTATGGAAGATTTGTGGAACAACCACGTGGGCGTTTAATTATTCACAATCAGTACGGTTGGTCTCATTTATGTTACAATATGGGAATAATTGCGGATAATTATTAATATAGCAGTCATAAATACACTTTCAATTTGTGTATGATTGTTCAAAAGTAAGCTTTTTTCAGTAATATATGTCTAAGTCAAAAAAAGATTTAACTTCTGTGAAGACAAAATGTATATTGTAACTTCAAACTCCAATGAATTATTTGTAAATTCTTCAATAAAAGGAATACAATACAATAAACATTGGTACAAAAGTACATGAATAGTACTATATAATTGTGTTGACAGAGTGATTTAATTTATGTTTGAATATAACCTATACTAACAACATATTTACCAAATATGACAATACAACTAATGGAATTATTGAATATTTACATCACTGAAAGTACAAAACAAAACCCAATTAAGTCAAAATATCAATCAACGTTATGACCCATAATCACATGTGTTTTATTTGCTTACACAAGTGAACTCAAACTTCTCCTTAATGTTATACAATGTTATTCAGCAAAACGTTTCTTTCAGGCACTATTTTATATTATTCCATCTGGATAGCTTAGAACCAATAAAATTTAAATGTAAAACATATTTAAAAATATATCAAATTTAAATCCTTTACAGATGCGGTTAATTTCATACCCACAATAACAATTGGGAAAAGAATTTCCAGTTCCTGGACAATTTGATTGATCATATTCCCAGATAAAACATTTAAACAAGACGTCAGTATTCCCAACGGTTTTACCTCAAAGCTTCTTCTCTTATCTGTTTCTATTAGCATTTGAATCAATACGCCGTTTCTCAAATTACCTGCAATTTACGAGTGTTTAAGCCAATTCACCGGTTCTTTTTACAGACACTGTTACCATTATTAAAAGTCATTGTAAACTGCAATTAACAAAGAAAAACAAGTTCTTATTTTAAAGTGCACTGTTTAGAATGTGTTGGCATTTCTAAACTTATTGTCTGTACATTAGTAAACGAGTTTGTAGCTTCGTAATTGACTTGTGAAACGGCACCCAGGAATAAGGATAACATGAAGTAATATAGATTGGAACTTCTGTACTTTAAGACACGATGTTTCTGGGCGTGTCCTTGCCCGTTCATTAAAAGGACAAGAACTAGCCAATTAAAGAGGTTGCAATCCATAATATGTCACGTTACAACCACACAAACTTCTAAAATGCCTTTAAATGAACAAAAAGTTAGGATTAAAAAAGGACTAATTTTCTAACATTAACCTCAGTTTTTGTGACACAGATAGAGAATTCGTTTCGAGTTGTTTAGTTTTTATAATTTAAGAATTACCAATCTAGTCAAAGTTAACTAGTATTTGCTGTTCCTTTATAATTGGTAGCAGGGCCTTTAATTCTATAACAGTTTGTAAAAAGTGATGACAATTAAAATTAAATTAAAAAATGTGTACATACACTTAAGTTTATGTTTGTAATTGGCATGTTACGTAGTCAGTAGTAAAACCCTCTTGTACTCCATATATTTCATTTGCTACACTTATCAAATAATGTTAAAGTACAACCCTTTGGTTACATATAAATTGAATGAAAACTGGCGTACTAATACATTCATACTTTGCTTTGTCGCAGGTTAATAAGTTGGGTTTTTTTTTGTTTGTTTGTTTTTTGTTGTTGTTGTTTTTGGTTTGTTGTTATTCAAAATCTGGATTTTTGGGTTCATACCATCTGTTTGTATTGATACGTCTCACGCGAACGCGAGTTAGATACATGTGCGTGAATTTTTTACGATTTTTGTCTTATGTTAACCCTAAAGTTGATTTCAGCCAGTATTTAAACTGTGACCCCCTTGTGCTGTCAAAACCGTTCCTGTGATAATGTGTTTAAAAGAGCTTCTACATTATCACAGAATCGTTTTCAACAGCCTGTTTCAGTCGGCAATTAAAAACTAAAGTGAGCGAATGTTGGGCTCAGCACTTAAAGGGTTGACAACTTGCTCTTTAAACTGTTTAAAATAATTCAAACTCAAAATTGTTTTCTTCTTTAACCTGAACTTGATTAATGAAAGAATACAGCGTTTTGAATTGTTAATTTAAATAGTGAACATCATTTGATTTTAACTGTCTTAAGTATACACGACATATACCATTAACAAGTAGGGAATATTGGATTTTCAAGATTTATGACACGGACATTGTGTACCTTAAGAGGAAACAAATGACGACAACACACTAAGAAAACATTTGTCAATTTATCCCACACTTCTGGTACTGCCGGTGAAACGCAAATATCCCATACTAAGGGCAAAACCAAACTCAAGGTCAAACAGCACAGTTTCCAAGACATGAAAGCAAAGTCAATAACAGTTAAACCCTCCTGTGTTAGCTAGACATGCACGGATATGACTCGGTATGTTCCTAACAAGGCGTTCCAAGTAATTTTGGTCAAGGCTATTTTACTTCTGTTGCAACGAAGCACCAAGTCCCTAGACAGCGGTAGGACATTAATGACGTTGACGTAACCGCTGTCCAACATGTCCCAGACATGCTCGATGGGGAACAGGGCCGTAATCCGTGCTGGCTCTGGTCATATTCTGCAGTTGGAGGTAATATGTAAAAAAAACCTGTCCCTGTGACATTTTGCCATGTCATCCTGGGAGATATAACGACGGTCATGACGACGTACCAATGGCACAACATGGGCTGCCACGATGTTGTCCCGGTAGTACTGGCCTGTGACACGTACGGTAACAACATGCAAGTCCGTTCTCCTAGCAGCAGTGATGCCTCCCCACATCAATACAGATCAAAACCCCAAATGACCATGTCTAATCACGTTAACATCATGGAAACGCTCGTTTTGTCGAAGCCATACCCTGTTACGCCTGTCCAGGAAGTCCACAGTGACCCTCGACACAGCGAAAACATTTCATTGTTCCAACGGCGATTGTCCTGTGTTGACGATCCCGACACCAAAGGCGTATTGCCCTAATGTAATGATCTCTCCAATATGGAATGACGCAA
This sequence comes from Calliostoma canaliculatum, assembly GCA_032361085.1. NCBI lineage: Eukaryota > Metazoa > Mollusca > Gastropoda > Trochida > Calliostomatidae > Calliostoma > Calliostoma canaliculatum. The sequence goes on from JAULCD010253891.1 coordinate 6,825, forward strand.
GGACGTCGGGCGTGTAAATGAGCTCTGCGCCGTCGATTTCTACTCGACTGGGCACTTACTCTCACACCAGTGTCCACTTGGGGTCAAACTCTAATCTGATTAGCCGTTATGACACGATTTCTCAAGGCAAAAGTACGAATTAATCGATTCTGTGCAAAAGTTGTCACCCACGGTCCACCGAGCGTTGTCTATCGTTAACGGGAAGTGTAGCATGATATCTAGACCATACTTTGCTAATAACAGACCGTAAAAAGTTCATCATCCGTGCCACAACGACCTGTGTTGTGCCAACATGTGGCATGCCAAGGGCACGTAACCTTTCACTGTCACCCATTTGGTAATTGATTTTCAAACACAATTCAGCTGATGTTTTAACATTCAAATTTTCTTCCACAGTGGGTATAACCTTCAAAGTCATGCAAATCTGGTGTTTAACCCCCATGATCATCACTAGCATCACTGCGGTTGTTATTGTTGTGTGTGGGTGCCGAATTTCACTGGAAATCATTCCTCTGCAAGGATCTATATTTAGTTCTCTCGTATTCATTTGTATTATCTAATAATATGATCGCATAATAAAATACCCCCTACTTTTTAGAATGGTACATAAATAAAAGCTGATAACTTATTTTTTGTCATTGCATAGTACAGCATAGTTAAGTCACTTGATGAATTAACTTTCAAGTGATCCCTTACAGTTTATGAGTCCCGATTTTTAAACTGTTTTGCAAATTGTGTGTATCATTGTTGTACAATACAATTGTATTTTGGATAACACTGTCTCAAAAAAGGGAATAGTCTATCACTTTGCGTGGTGTACACCCTCAGAGTCAGGAACCAAATCGCCAGCACTGGGCATCCAAGAGCCTTTACTATACACAAACATACATTAACACGCACACTCACACAACTATATTCTATATTTGCGATTTAACTGTCTAAGAAAGTAAATATTCTCTTATGTTGCGTGGTTAAGTCCCATGCGGGAGATTACCACGTTAAGTGATAGAATATTGACTTTTCTAAAAGTGAAATCTCAAACGTAACATATAGTTGTTTTGGTTACTATTTAAATGGCATACAAATTCACTGATAATAAAAGTGGATATCTAGCTGATCATTAGTTTGTCCAACTAAGCAAACGTTAGTGGTAAACACCGCAAATGGGCCATGACACATCATATGAATGTTGTTATGTGTGCACAACAACACAATTCTATGTGTAGTGAGGACAGGATGCCCCGATGCGTCATGAAAGTACGTACACAAAAGTTGACATCCAAAAATTCGGAAAAATTAAATTTATTCAGTTATGTGAATTACTGAAATTTTGCAAACGTAGCTAAAAAGAACAGTAATTTAAAATTTACCAAATAAACAATACAACACTCTGTGTGTTAATAGTCAGCTAGTATCTGTGTTTTTATCTGCATTACTGGTGATCTAGGGACGAAGTACAGCGATTTTCAGTGGTCTTAAATCAATAAGGCTTTATAAAACACGTCTAAAATGAGATTAGAAGTATCAATAATTGTTCAGCTACTCTTAACTAGTAATCAATGCAAATTGTGCCATAAATAATCAGTAAATAATAACTTAGTACTGAGTAGTTTTGTATGTTTCCCTCTAAATTCTCTAATAGACTAGCGTGTGCGTTTAAATTAACTTGTATTAGAACTAGACGACTAAAAACATATTTAGATAATGATGAAATACAAAAGATACTTAGAGATTGTAATCAGATGGTGAACAGTTCTGGCTTGCATTATCCTGATGCATGGCTGCCATTTAATGGCATAATGAAACAAACATCAAAGTGACTTTAGAAATAGAACGACCTTTTCACTGGGACATGTGATCTTCTAACGAAGTACTTCGAGCATGGAACACCGTTACTTTTGATGCTTAGAGTGAATTCTCAGGGGTTCGAAGTACTTCGAGCATGAAGTAAGTTCACTTTTCTGCTCAAATTGAATTCTCAGGGGTGTCTAGTAATCTAGTTGGTACTAACTATCCAGCTGATAGTAGGTGGTCATGACAATGGAAGTTGTCACTTTAGCAAAATTAATGCTGATATAGCAGTTAAAGTCACATTTGTGAAGGTGTATCGGTAATTAAAATCCCCTGCCCGAATGAAGTTCGCGAGCGATACAGAAACGGACTATTTCCGTCCCGTTTCCTTTCCGAAGTAGAACATTGAGTTCTATATATTGTCATAAAATGTTGTACAAACATCCATCAAGCAGTTTTTAATATTCTGAATTGTTTTGAGAAAACAATACGTCCGTTTCGATGGAAACGCTGGTGTGTCAAGTATGGATGACCATGTCTTCTTATGTCTCCGGTTTAAAAACTGACGCTTTTAAGGCGCAATCAATGACATTATTAAAAAATACAATTTGAATGACTTTGCATATTCGTCATGTACCACACAAAAGACATTCAGCTTTTAAATATACAACTAATATATGTACAACTTATTCTACCATAACATTTGATAAATACTCGATTCTGATTAATCAATCAAAGTGATCAATTTTGGATTGAACCCCCTCTGTTTACTCTCATGATTTCATTAATACATGTAGAATACTAAACGACCTTCCTCATACCATTGTTTTTTGTTTGTTTTGTTTTTGTGGTTGTTGTTTACTCTAAATGCTCACATCAACTTTTCAATTGTTGAAATTATCTGTGACAAAGTAATAATTAATAAGAATTACTAATAGTCTACCACATTTTAGATATAAATTGAATAAAGTTTGAATGTTAAAACTCCGCTCGCGAATTCATTCTCGTCGCAAGTTAACGATTTAAATAATTTAAAGATATTATGCACTTCTATCCAAAAACTAAACAGTATCTGCATGGAACAATATCTTCCTAAATGTATAATGAACGTTTACAAATATGTATCTAATCACAAACTGTACTTACATGACACTTTTTATGAAAAATGAAATGTGTAACAATGCACATCGGCCATGACACCATCACTCAATGTCAAGGCCATTAAAACGTTACCTAACTCTTCCCTAAAAATTTCATACCACAATCAATTTTTTAAAAGAAGATTTTATGACAGCCTCAGTCAACACCTTATTCAAGTGGTGATATTTAAATGTCATTCATTTACGCGTATCACTGGATTGTTGGAGTTAGTCTCTTTCAAATAAATTAGAAAAGAGCAGATACAACTTTAATACCGAATTTTTCAAAAAGCCACAGTACCACGTGATGTAGTGAAAGTTCTGACGGAATGACAACACGAGCTGTTATTAATTATAAGGGAATAAGATCATGGAAGGGTTCATGTACGTGCGATGGGCGTTGGTTAATCGTGATAAACTTATGGCTACAGTCCATGTTTATGAATATTTGCGAATGAAGGAAATAGTATTTACATCAATATTTTAATTAAGAACAAGTATTTGTGTTTTGTATTCA
>JAULCD010254002.1:0-10269 GCA_032361085.1 Calliostoma canaliculatum
AAAAGATAGGGTCGGCACCCATAATGGAGGCACGGTCGGGTAATCGGAACCACAACATATTTTTTGTTTGGCCTTAGACGAAATTTTTTTTATCTGACAAATCGACAACATAACCCTCACGCTTGAAGAGTTAATAGGTATATACAATGCGTACACAGTATTATGAAAATAAACGTAAGACACAAGTGATTTAAGAATAGACCATTTCGTTTATGTTAAGATAATCACAGTGCAAAGCATTTCTTAATTAATGTTATCGCAATCTACCATTAATTTAGTTAATTTGCTGTCAACTTTGTGTCACGGTAATAACAGTGTTTTCGGTAAACCTGACTTTTGAAGTTGCAAAAAAATAATATTTAACATCAGTTTATGCATCTATTAATTCGTTAAAGACAAACATGAAGCCACTTGTAGGGTTTTAAAATCAATGAAAATGGAACAATACATCTGCATAAAATATATGCTAAAATATTCATATATATCGTGTATCTCTTGTAAGAGTCTTCTCGTGTTTTTGTGAGTAATGTCTGAAAGCAATATATTTGTCTCAATAACAGATCTGTATCAAGCCCTGTTCGCGATGAAGTGCGATGTTTCCATCTATCAGTACATTATTCATGTCACTGTATGTGATATGATTGATAGATTAAGACTCCAGGCTATATACTCATGCCTGTTATAAAATGCTTCATTCACAAGATAATATTGGTAATGTAAATTGGGAATTACATGTAAGAATGTTACTAATTCAGACTGGTTTTAATTTTGTGTGGATCTTCCCCCAGTGTGGAAAAAAGCACAGTTTTTGTCTAGGTGTAAACAAACTTGTGTTGATATAGAAAAAAAACTGGTATCTGAAAAGGAATAATTCACTATTTTGTCAAACTTATACATCATACACTAGAAAATGTATATAAAATATTTAGCGGATTTTCATTGGTTTGATGAGATTTCCTCAGGAAATCTCATCAAACCAATAAAAATCCGCTGAATAATTTCTATATACCGAATGATATAAACCTGTATTTGAACAAGAATTGCATCCAAGTGCAACTATGGATAAACTTTTAGTTCATAGACTTGTAAAGTTTTGTTGTTTATCCCACATAATGAAAATACGGAAGAAGTGTTTTAGTAGCCATAATACATAGACTTAACATGTGGACGGTGCATGTATTGAAAGAATACTAATTTCACATAAGTATGATTGTAAACACACTTCTCAGCATAAGTTGATTCAACCCTTGTCATGTAAAGTATCTATTTTTAATCGAGGTTTAACCATTTACTAAGAACACAAATATGTATCCTAAAACAGATAATAGCTTTGTATCAGTTATTAGCTATACCACACATTGTTGTCTGTTAATGCATGTTGCCTCAGTTGTGCAGTTTATTAATGCATATATACTCTGGGCCATAATATTAAATAAACTCTCTCTCTCACTCACCCACCCTCTCTTTTTTGTATCTCTCCCGCTTTATTTATTTGTCTACTCATACTTTAAACCATAGTGAAGTTGTTGGCCGCAAATAAAACAAATATAACGAGACTGATATATGTATTGTGAAAAAAAGTTTTAGATATAATTTCTTTAACATTTAACAAAGTAAGAATTGGCGCATTAGCAGTACGGTAGAACTACAAACGTATTAGCAGTGCTGATGATTGAAGCTGAGAATGACAAGTATGTTTAAGGCTACAATAACGCATTGCCATTGACCTAAAAAGTTCCTGGACACGCCACTGAGGATAATTTCTCTAAAACTATGCCGCACGGTAAGGGTAAAGAAAGACAACTACCAGAAACAGGTATCGTTAAAAAAGCTCTCAACCAAATTAAAAACACCATTTCAAGGGATTACATACATTAAAATGACATTATTATCAAAGTTTAATTTTCCAAGGAGTTGTTATCTCAAGCAAACAACAAAATAGCCAAAATAGACCACTGTCAATATTTTAAGAGGGCATTAAAGTAAATATAATTTTGTTCCGAACTGTTGACCTCCCCCACGAGGCATTTGTCAAGGAGGATATTGGCAGTTTAATTTAGAGGGAAGTAGTCTTGCGAAGGTAAATATGGTTGGAATCCCTGATCTCTGGAAATTGCGTTCATTCATCTTACGCTTCAGTACACTGAGCCTATGGGGTGGACTCACAACTGCCCAAATTGTTGTAAACTTTGCACTTTTCTTTGGAAAATTCACAGTTACAACGATTTTTGCATTTGTTGACGAATTGGTTAACATCACTAGCACGGCACATTTACCTGTAACTAGGCCAATGGGTCCCGATGCAAACATTCTAATAAGCTCTGCACTTGTGAAACGAAAACACAACTTACTCTTTCGTTTACAAAATAAAGAATTTACAACACATTTGGCATTTGTTTGAGTTTTAAATGAATAAGTATGGTTTACAAAAGACAAATGTGTTATCAACTGTGTTTATTTAAAAAAAAATGAAAAACAAGTTGTTTTTTTGAAAGTGCAAAGTTTACACTTTTGATGTTTGTAAACCAAACGCATTTTCCCAGTGAAAGGTCAGGTTACTCTGATAGGGTCATGCTGGGCAGTGACACACAGATAATTCTGTCTACAGTTCATTCACGACCAAAGACCTGGAATAATTAATAAAAGACTTTACCGGTGCCTCGCCAGGACCACCTACTGATCGCAGATATTGTCATGAACACTTCTTTCACTTTTCATCCTTTGTGACATAGGATTGATTTTCCCAGAGGGAAATGAAGTACGATATTGGAACAGGAAATTGCTTCTCTGATATCACAATATTGCCACTATGGACTTTGTAAAGACGTTCAGTGTGCTTCTATTACTCACTTTCTTCCAAAATCTCATTATAATTAGTAGTAGACAGCTAATTTGTTATGGTGGTTAATCAGGATTAACTAAAGAATATTATTTTGAGTTGCATCCAAAAGAAAGACAGTGCACATGCGTAAAAGGAAAGCGTCCGAATCAGTACTTCTTCCTACAAAAAAGCTAAAACTAAACAAACCAATTTCACAAACATATTTATGGATTTACTGACACTTTGTATCTTACTTCCTTTACTAACCTTTATTTCTGAAGTGAGTGGGTGAGTTATTGTTTTGCTCCGTTTGGGCAATAGTACAGCCATTAACAGCGAGAAATATTTCTGAAGTAATGTTACGTTAAAAAAGGGTAAATAATAGAAATTACATAAAACGATGTAAAAACATATCAACACCGTATCATTTAATCACATTTCTCGTTTAGTTCTACAACAGATTTCTTGTGTGAATAGGTGGAAATAATTACACAAGTCATGTTGACAAACATAGTAAAATGTTTAATAATGTCTTTGTGATTGCAAATCCACACTCATATTAACTTTCAATAAATCATTCTTTATTTTTTTTTATTAGATCGATAAAAGGTTTTAAGATTACACTTAAATCTATCCACCCACATCAATTAACAATATAAACAGTACATAATATAATAATATTATCATACATATATCTTCAGAATATTTTAACTGCTTTATCAATCATTGACAACCACAGCGATGTAAACGGCGTTCAACCCCACATCTCTCACTCACCAATCATTAACTTAGTTAAAGGTCAGACAAAAGAAAAATCTTGTGGTTTTAAAGGAAGTGAAAGTATGCATTAGGGAATAACAATAAGATGGGTTTTTTAATTTAAAAAAAAAGGCCACACTTGAATGTTCACCCTTTGGGCAAAGTAGGCATCACGTGGCAAGTTCAATGTGTAGATGTACTATGTCGAATCGCCAGTATAATTGATTTTAGTTTAACCTAAAGCTTATGAAACATTTTGTGGTGGTAATTTGTTTAAAAGAGCTCCCTCTAGGAGCTCTTTAAAACAAATTACCACAATAAAGATTTACAACAGCACAAAATGGTTATAGTTTAATTTAAACTAGGGTAAATTCAGTCGTAAGAGTTAAGACTCTAGATGGCCGTCTGAAATTTACGACTTAGTAGATCGTATCACCGAGCCGATGATTTAGCTTACATATGCCAACAGGTGTTCTAAACTTTGAACGTTTCGATATTTATGATTTTGTTGTTGCAAAGTGCACAATTTTAATGATTTTGTTTGCATTCCTAAATCAAACCCATTAACCGCTTAACATGGTTTACGACGTCGTAAAGTTACGACAGCTTTGTGGAACAAGCCCCACGAACTCAATTAGCAAATCAATGCCATTGACGGACGCGCGAAGGTGAATCGTGGGCAAGTAATTTACAGGTTATCACCACATTTAAACATCTTGGTAATGGCATCCTCGGGGGTTTAAGTATCGCACATCATTCATTAACACGGAACCTCTGCCAGTTTGTTTGCAGACTTGAACAATGTGAGGTGTGGGCGAGCATTCCCATTACCGATTCCCCTTTTAATTCAGCTGGGTTACGACATTGTGCTGACTCCGCGTTGCTTCTTGGCATGTTGCAGATTCGCATTTAGTTTATCTGCTTTTTGCCAAGGTGGTTAAACTTATTTTGTGACAATAGCTTATGCATTGTTTGCATTTTTGATAGACACATCATTTTACAATTTAAAAATCTTAAGGAGTTGATTAGCAGTTGAATGGCTTTTTCATATGGCGAATTCTAAATCAAGTTGTGTCTTTAACAGTGTATATTTTAAAACTTTAAGCATAATGTACCCAATGATATTTTAAATGTAATTTGAATACTTTAATTTCTTATCATTGCAGTAAATACTTTATTACAGCTAACTACAAACTATATATCTCCAACACTATTTTAAAGTTATCTATGTTGCATGCATTGCACTCTTTTATTACTGAAAAACTATAACACCGATAATGACATCAACTTTACGATCTCTAGGGCCCCGTTCCTTAAAGCGATCTTGGGCCAAGTTGATCGTAAGTGCTAAAATATAACATTGGCTCACGACTGTCGTAGCGCCGAGATTGTTTTGGAAACAGTGTCACAAGGCATTGGTTCCAAATCGATCTCTGCACTACAACAGACCTGAGCCTACGATAAGAAACAAGTCCACATGTCATTGTGTCAGAAATTACTTGAGATCAACTCAGCCTAAGATCGCTTTTCGAAACGGGGCACTGGTCCTTTGTTCAGTTTGCAATCCTACCCAAAGATTTGCCTTAAAATGAACGCTTGCGGCATCATTTGTTAATTATCGTGTCCAAAATACAGCTTAACTTTGTACCTGTATTAATTTATTTAAATGATATCTTACAAATAATAACTTGTCAGTAGCATAATGTTACAGTTTTACATACAAACAAAATCCATTTAGTGTTCAAAGAGTAGATAAATTCTTCTTAATGTCATGACATATTACGTTCATCTGTATGGTTTAGAAAACCATATATTTTCTTACAAACCCCATAAAACGTTAAAACTGATACACATGTAATGTGATATAATGATGAATGTGATCGAGTAACCAGCTGTTAAAGGAATGTCGTGACTTTCCTGCTCACGTGGCCAGCATCAACGTGATGCAACGCTTCTTGGCAGTTCCAAGGGTACATAGCAATGTCAAGGTCAATGTGTGTATAAGCCGTATGGGAACTGTTCTTATAATTAAAAAAGAGCCAGTGGTAATATTTAACAATTGTTTTGTTTATGATGTGGCAATGTGTCTAACAGAAATCACAATGGAACTTTTTAGACAAATTACCAAATGATTGCATTTCCACAGCTCTCTCGTCTTGTAGGATCTATACAGGAGAACTAAATTGTTGGTTTTCATTGAATGCGGAGGGTAGGTATGCGGCGCAGTAGTTCACATATATACTGGCCCCCGTTCCTCAAAGCGATCTTAGCATTACGTTGATCATAAGTGTTTTTAAAACAATGTCCTGTGAAGTTGTATCTTATCATAGGCTTACGGCTGTCGTAGCGCAGAGATAGATTTGGAACCGGTGCCGAATGGTACCGGTTCTAAAGCAATTTCTGCGCTACCACAGTCGTAAACTAATGTTATATTTTAGCGTTTAAGATCAAGTTAACCTAAAATCGCTTTGGGGAACGGGCCCCTGGACTCGAAGGTTTAGCTTACAATCACTAAAATATGGCATTGCAATAAGTTTATATGTGCCAAGATTGTGCCTAGGATTAACCATGATGTTGACTGACCTTTGGGTTACCGTGCATTTTTTAAAGATACGAATTTCCTCGTTGGTTAGAGTTAAAATAACAGACACTGTAATTTGTACTCTTTGACGAAGAAGAAGAAAATTAATGTTTCAACTGTAATGTTGAGTTTACAAGGATATCGACGTTGGTTAACCAGTGTAAGCAACTTGTAGTCTTGCAAAATCCGCTGCCAAATTGTCACTTGGGCATTGGGCCAATAAAATAATGCCCAAACTGTTGTCACTTGTGCACTATTCAAAGATTAAGACTTCTATTTAAAGGAGCACCATTTTCAACATGTACCAATGGTACATGTCAAAGGGAAAAGACTTAGCAAAAGATGTTTAGGATAATTTCGCCCAGCCAATAGGTTTGATTTACAAATGCTAAAAGTCGTCGTAAACTGTACCGTTTCCAAAGCAATCAGCTTTTTCTTTTGAAAATGCAGTCTATCAAAATGTGTGGCATCTGTAAGTAATAAGCTCAGTAAGTTTCTTTGGAAAGTGTATAGGTTTGAACGATCGTGGTGTTTTATAAGATCATTCTCATGAGAAAATATGTTTTTCTTTATAAAACGCACAGTTTACAAAAAGTTGGACGTCTTTAAACTGAAAAATGAAATGGAAAGCGCAGCGTGTACAGCGATTTTTCGACTTGTAAAGCGTACCTACTGTTACAGTATTTTTAAATGAGAAAATAAACAGTTTACAACGATGTAGGCCCTGACATAGCGGACGCGTCAACCCGGTGTATATAGTGTGTCGCCAACAGTAAGGATTCCTACAGACAGGACCCAGTTCGTATCGATCCGAATCTGGAAGTGGGATGAGATGCAATATGCTCACGCGGAACGCAATCTGTCCACTCTCCTGAGACATCGGAGGAAGGAGACACGTTTATTTACTTCTGACTTAAAACGGGGATTGGAGACGGTGAACTTTCGCCGTCACGCCTCGGAACGGTGATAGGGAAATGTTTCAAACGTCGTGACTAGTCATAGGGAACAGAGTGGGTTTAAAATGAATTAATCCAGATAATCCACTTTGATTTCCTGCATTCATCTTCTGATACGGTCTCGGCTGAATATTATTAAAACATCACGAGAGCAATACATGCAATTTACAAGTGCCACAAGCATTGTAAACTGTATACTTCAATAAGACAAATACGGGGCGACAGCATTTTGTTGACAAATGCCAAAATCGTTGTAAAGTATACTCTTTCAAAAAAAAATATAAAAAATCACCCCCCATCCCTCCCCCCCAAAAAAACTTTAAAAAAATAGCATCTTTACAAAATGTGGACTTTCTAGCAAAACCAACAAAGTTAGTTTTTGTTAAATCGCACAATTCACAACGATTTTGTCCTATTTCAAATTAGAAAAGTACACGTTTTACAACACGTTCCTTTGTAAACCAAAGCTATTGTCCTAGATGACAGACGACGAATCATAAAAAAAAATCAGAAAGCCGGATAGATTTAAAATGAATGAATCAATGTTATCTACTCTTCATTCCATTTGTTATTGACTTCCAGCTGACATCAGCAAAATACATTTCAAATTACAAAACACATTTGTCAGAAGCACATCTTTTTATATCATAACTTCACAAATTAATGTATGCTAACGGATCAATATGTACTTGGAAAACAACTCTCCACTTTTCTTACTCCAATTTCATCACATACTGATAATATTTTTTTACGGGTTAATCAAACAATTGTTTAATTAAAAGTGGCTCTAAAAATAGAATCTTATTTGTTTGCATTTAAATACTGGTTTCAAAAACATAAATATTTATTTTAAAACAAGAGGGGTAACATAAGAAATATCTAATTCGAGTTTTTTTAAAAATAAAATTTACTGTAATTCCAGGATTGTGTATAGATTCAAGGAGCGTGCTTGTCACTCAAGAAACACCATCGTGCAAATGGGGACTGTTCTGGACACATTGATAAGCTCAAGGCTCATACCACAAACTACATTTGTACACTGTCCGGACCTCAATTATAGGCAAGCACTACAGTTTGTTTACTCAGAACATCACGCAATAACCATAAAGCGGAGAACTGAGCCTCCAGAGAGTCTCCGATTGGAAACAAGCTCTTCAAAAAGAAGAAGAATTCCGGCCAAATCCGCAGAAGCCTTGGGTAGATTACACTAAGCCTATGAGTTCAGTTTACAAATGTCGAAATCGTTGTTAAATTCGGCACTTTCCAAAGAAAAACTTGTTTTTCTTTGGAAAGTACCTAGTTTACAACAATTTTGGCTTGGGTTTGTTTCTCCAGTGCCAAAAGACGTTGCAAACTTCGAACTTTCCAGAAAAAGAACTTGTTTTACTTTGTAAGTGCCTTGTTTAAAAATATATTACATATGTAAACCAAATCTGTTAACGCAGTGTCGGAAGAACTCTTGGTAGATTACGTCCTAAAAACGAGCAAATGTCTATGGGCGATGAGCTGTACATAAGGTTAGTTCGTCAGAGTTTGTGGATAGTAAAAGAGCAATCATCCAGTTGTTGGTCCCGATGGGAATGTCTTCGAATGAAGATACTGTGAAGAAGGTCCTATAGTTACGTGTTGATGACAACCACGACTAGACCAATAATTTAAAAATAATAAAATTGTTGTAAACCGTGCAGTTTCAAAAGAAAACCAAGTTGTACTTTGGAAAGTGTAGGGTTTACAACGATTTTGACAATCGCACATCAAACGTATTTTCCTGTGTACTAAAACTCGATGGATCATGTTAGAATTTGTCAATTTTAAAAGTTTGCCTCGGGAATTTTATGGAGCTGTTAGTTTTTCTTTGCGATAAATAGCTTTGACAATCGTTATTTCTCCTGATAAATAGAAGTTAAGTATGTAGACATAAAGAATCGTATTGTAATTTAAGTGGAAAATTTATCTTTCACAATAACATTAAAATACTTTGCTGTTCTGTGTTGAAGTGGGTCTTTTTATACAGAAAAAAGAGCATTATTTGTTTTAGAATAGGCATGAGACTTTAGGAAGTCGCACCGATGAAATGTGACGTTAACCACATACAGGCTTGGTATATTAGAACAAATTACAAATCAGATGTGAAAAAAGCAAATCTCGACAATTTGCAAAATCACCATTTCTGTAAAGGATCAAATAGACATACAACATATGTTACGGAGGTATATGCCAATATGGAAGGTTAGGAGTAAATCTACTGACCCAAAAATTAAAAAAAAGGTATAAAGAAGGTAAACCCGATACATTGCATGAAATATGGCTGTGCAAATTGTGAAAAAAGACATTGAATTGTACCACATAAACTACGTTACTACATTTAATACTAAATTATCTAGATAAACAATGACAAACTTATGCTATGGTAATTTATTGATAAGAGTATTGTAAGAGGCTCTTTTACACGAATTACCACAAGACATAGTTTTAACAGTCTAAATAGAATCTCGACTGGAAACTAACTGTAATATCATGGCCACGCTGAGAGATAATTAGTTTGTCATGAATCATCAGAATAGCTCTAACATGACAATCTTACTAGCAACCATCTACGTCTGCCACAGGGGGGTTCAGCAATCATATTTTCTAATAAGGAGAAAGTTGCTTTGGGATTGCACATTTCTTTACTGTACAATGTGCTACGTTTCGGTAAATCTTCTTATACCTAAACCGTAGCCCATTGCAAAAAAAAGATGTGTGAAATCCATAAGCCACGTTCTCCACATTGTCACACCACTTTTAAAATGCCAATCAAACATACCTTCTAATATCCAGTGTGCTGTTCAGTGATTTACTGCAGGTATGCAATTTCACTGTCAACTTGACAAAGACTCTATTAAACGAAACAGACAAGGGGGCTGAATGCTTTCCAGCAATATGACCTAACTATATCTCAAAAGATATTCACCCATAACTACTCAGTAGATGTACAAAGGTATGTATGTGATGCACAAAGGTATGCATATAGTGTACAGTGCATGTGGTTTACAAAGGTATGCACCTGGTGCAAAAAGATGGGTGTACACATGTAAGCATGTGGTGCATAAAGGCATGGTTACGGTGCACAAACGTGTGCATGTGGTGTACAAAGGTATGCATAAGGTATA
>JAULCD010254112.1:0-16179 GCA_032361085.1 Calliostoma canaliculatum
TGCTGTAAAATCTGACCGCCGTGATATAACTGAAAAATTGTTGAAAACGGCGTTAAACCCTAACTCACTCACACTCAATTAAATCGAAAGCAAATGGGCTAGGTTTACAAATGCAAGAAATTAAAAAAATTCCAAGAAAACAACAACATATCTTTGAGGGAACGTACACAGTTTATATTATTGTTGTCATTTGTAACATCACTGAGCCAATGGACGGGGTTTCAAATGACTAAGAATAATTGTAAACTTCAAGTTTCAGTAAAAGGCAGGTGGGTTACGTAATATCGTTGTAAACTGAACTTTCCAAACAAAAAAATGCTTTTCATTGGAAAGTTCACAGTTTTAGAGGATGTAGATTTACAAGGGCTTATTGAAACCGCACCTGAAATATTCGTGAATGTCGATCAAGCCAAAGGCTGCTTTCAACCGATATGTTGACGTTTTCAGCACAATACAACTTTTAAGTTTAACCTTTGACCTTTTTACCAATCTCGTGTGTCACCGTGTAATCGCACATACGATTGTTCCATGCAATCTGATCGCCTTCTTCCTGGCTGGTATAGTTTATTTATTTTTGCCAGTACCCCTTGTTTGTAATTGATTGACAGTAAATGATTAGAAAAACATAGATAAAAGACGTTTTGAGTCGATTTTTTTAAAAATAGGTGAAAACAATGAAAATGCAAAAATGCGTTGTAAAATGCCCCCTTTCCAAAGAAAACAACAAGTGACATAAGCCTTCGAAGATTGACTTTGTCTAATGTCTGACTTCAGCCTGCAGTAATTTCAAGTGGAAACGGACAGACAACGCACAGACCGCATACCACAGCTCGAGTACTTTCAAGTGTAGGATATGTGACAGCACTTACACAGGACACCATCAATTGTAGATTAAATTTGTAGGTTTGAATAACCGGTTGTTTGTTTGCGACATAAACTGTAACACATGTTGTAGAATGACGTCAGTTGGTTGTCTAACTGTCAACTGGGATAGACGTCATTTAAACATTAAAGGGTTGGGCTAATTTACCACCTTTGAACAAATGCACATAACTCAAATATACTATTTGACAAAGTCGTACGACGTCGTACACTACATTTTTTGCCATTGGTTTAGGTTTGCAAATGCCACAAATCGTTGTTTTTCTTTGGAAAGGGCGCAGTTTACAATTTTAATTTGAGGGCATTTGTAAACCTGATAAATTGGCCCAATGACATGGTGTTAAGTGACTTTATGAAGCGGCTACAACGCTAATTGGAACAATACCCTAAAACGTAACACAATCACAAAGATAATCCTGTAATGATTGACATGTTCGTATTTAGTAATTTAGTAAGGCGAGACCGAGTGTGTGAGACAGAACGTGTGAGACAGAGTGTGTGAGACAGAGCGTGTGAGACAGAGCGTGTGAGACAGAGCGTGTAAGAAAGAGTGTGTGAGACAGAGTGTGTGAGACAGAGCGTGTGAGACAGAGCGTGTGAGACAGAGCATGTGAGACAGAGCGTGTAAGACATAGCGTGTGAGACAGAACGTGTGAGACAAGGTGTGTGAGACAGAGCGTGTGAGACAGAGCGTGTGAGACAAAGTGTGTGAGACAAAGCGTGAGACAGAACGTGTGAAACAGAGCGTGTGAGACAAAGTGTGTGAGACAGAGTGAGTGTGTCAGAGTGTGTGAGACAGAACGTGTGAGACAGAACGTGTGAGACAGAACGTGTGAGACAGAGTGTGTGAGACAGAGTGTGTGAGTCCGAGTGTGTGAGTCAGAGCGTTTGAGACAGAACGTGTGAGGCAGAGTGTGTGAGACAGAGCGTGTGAGACAAAGTGTGTGAGACAGAACGTGTGAGACAGAGTGTGTGAGGCAGAGCGTGTGAGACAGAACGTATTAGACAGAACGTGTGAGACAGAATGTGTGAGACAGAACGTGTGAGACAGAACGTGTGAGACAGAGCGTGTGAGACAGAGTGTGTGAGACAGAACGTGTGAGACAGAACGTGTGAGACAGAACGTTTGAGACAGAACGTGTGAGACAGAGCGTGTGAGACAGAACGTGTGAGACAAAGTATGTGAGACAGAGCGTGTGAGACAGCGTGTTAGACAGAACGTGTAAGACAGAGCGTGTGAGACAGAGCATGTGGGACAGAGTGTGTAAGACAGAGCGCGTGAGACAGTGCATGTGAAACAGAGCGTGTGAGATAAAGTGTGTGAGACAGAGTGTGTGAGACATAGCGTATGAGACAGAACGTGTGAGACAGAACGTGTGAGACAGAACGTGTGAGACAGAGCGTGTGAGACAGAGTGTGTGAGACAGAGTTGTGAGACAGAATGTGTGAGACAGAGAGTGTGAGACAGAGCGTGTGCGAGAGCGTGTGAGACAGAGTGTGTGAGACAGAGAGCGTGAGACAGAGAGCGTGAGACAGAACGTGTGAGACAGAGTGTGACAGACAGAGCGTGTGAGACAGAGCGTGTGAGACAGAGCGTGTGAGACAGAACGTGTGAGACAGAGCGTGACAGACAGAGCGCGT
The DNA here is from genome assembly GCA_032361085.1 of Calliostoma canaliculatum. Taxonomy (NCBI): domain Eukaryota; kingdom Metazoa; phylum Mollusca; class Gastropoda; order Trochida; family Calliostomatidae; genus Calliostoma; species Calliostoma canaliculatum. The sequence goes on from JAULCD010254112.1 coordinate 2,524, forward strand.
GAGACAGAACGTGTGAGGCAGAGCGCATGAGATAGAGCGTGTGAGACAGAGTGTGAGAGACAGTGTGTGAGAGACAGAACGTGTGAGACAGAGTGTGTGAGACAGAGCGTGTGAGACAGAACGTGTGAGACAGAGGGTGAGAGACAGAACGTGTGAGACAGAGTGTGAGAGACAGAACGTGTGAGACAGAACGTGTGAGACAGAGTGTGTGAGACATAGCGTGTGAGACAGAGCGTGTGAGACAGAACGTGTGAGACAGAGCGTGTAAGACAGCGTGTGAGACAGAGCGTGTTAGAAAGAATATGGGACAGAAACTGTAAGACAGAGGGGAAGAGAAAGAGTGAAGACTGCCGCAGTTCCCACGAACGTCAGCCGATCACTCAGCCGTATAAGAAACTCAGACACACAGTTTAACGCCAAGGTTACAGCACGTGGAAGACGCAAATGTTGACCCACTTCCCTTGATAGACAGCTGACTGGCAGAGAACACTTGCAGACCACTTTTTTCTGATTATATGAGGCAATCGCAGCCTCGTTTTAGTTCTTAGCTGGTTATGTAACACATTACCCAACAACCTGCCCCAAAATGCTAAAGTTTAACAGCGTCTCTGATTTTGTAACATTTCAAACAAGTGATAATGAACAGTTTTAGTCATGTTGAGGTGTATAATGCTTATTGAATAGTGTGTATATGTATTATATACAATGTTTATAAGGTTTTACTCAACTAAACTGTTCACAAGATATATTTGTACTTCTGATTGTAATTTGGTTTAGTTTTATTTACACAAAAGGATTTTTAAAAACTCGGATCTGACAAACAAACATGTTTTCGATATTTGCCAGGATGCTGCTTACAATGCCAGCTCATGACCGATGAGGAACTTTAAAAAATGGCGACATTCCTGCACTGTGTTTTTTCCTTATTTTTTTTCTTAAAATAGCTGCTTCTGGAATTTCGTTTGTCTCAACAGTTTCAACTTCTTGTAGATTTGTGATGAATAATCCTTCACCCTAGATCAAACTTGTCACGTTAGTTTTGCTGAATCATCAGAAATTGGGAATGGTACGTATTTCTTCCGCTGGGGTCAACTGGAGGACACCGTGTTTAACCCTTGAAGTGCTGAGTCAGAAATGCATGTGTTAGTGTCGAAATATCAACCTGAAGAGGGGGGTTAAAACACTGTCCTGTGATATTTTACCAAATTACAACACGATACGTTGCAAGTGGCACGAGGTAATATTCTATTTACCCTAATTCAGGGTGTCGTTTCACAAAGACGTCGTAACTTTATGACGTCATAAACATTGTCGCCCGGTTAGTGGGTTCGGTCCACAAATGCAAAAAATCGTTGTCAACTGTGCTTTCCCCCCAAAAAAACCAAGTTTTCCTTCTGAAAATGCACATTTGACAACGATTTTTGGCATTTGTAAGCCAATCCATTAGCCAAGCGACCTTGTTTACGACGTCATAAATTTACGACGTCTTTGTGAAACGGCACCCTGAACTTATACGTTAGGCGTTGGATATTTTTTACAAACATAAGTAAGTGTACACAACCAACAATCCCCATGGATACACTCATTACATGCGTTATTTAGTTATCAGGGTTGTTATATATTGTGCCATTTAGGTGAAATTTTAGAAGACAGGATATTTCTCTTTCCTACAGGGTATCTAAGTCACGTGATTAATCGGAGACTTGCCATTTGTTGGTAGATGTTCTCTGCATGTCTGCAACATTCCAGATTTACATAGTTGACATTGCAAAATCCGGAACCAAGGAGTCTAGGCTTGTTTATATGTCTAAAATACATGTATAGGTTTTATCATACTGTAGATAGATTAATTACGCTGGAGGTGTTAGATTTTTCTTTGAAATTAGTTTTCAATAAAATGCAGATCTATTAATCGTTAAAAGACGTGTATATTCAATTGAGCTTAATTTATTTATCAAATACAGTACAGCTGGTTTAGTAAAATACCATCATTGTGTGACATTCCTGTCTTCTTAAGATGGTTTAACTACATAATATAAGTAACACATGATCAATGTTATTAAATAATATGTATTATTGCGCATGTTTTCAAAGCGAGGCTGTAAAAAACGGGGAAATGAAGAATCATCAGACAGCCTTGCTCACAGTGTACACTGTATAGGTTTTCGAGTCCCTGCCATATGGAGTAATATGATCCTTGCATTAAATAGTGCAGTAGTGTGTGAAGATGAGTGTACGCGGGATGTTTAGATATTGGGGTTGCAAACAATAAAATGAGCAGCTGTTAGGCTCTAGGAGTGGATGATAACGAATAAGAGGTGTGGTGATAGAACAAGTGGTCGAGTGATTTTAAACACGTTTCAGCCATGGATAAATAATCTCAATCCCAAACGGGACTCAACTACGCAAAGTGATAGAATAGTCATTTTCAGATAGTGTGATCCTAAATATAACATATAGTTTGTCACTATCTAAATGACATGACAATTCAATCCCAACAGACTAAAAGGTTTGGTTAACAAATGATAAAATCGTTGTTAACTGTGCACTTTCCAAAGAAAAACAAGTTTTTCTTTGGAAAGTACACAGTTTACAACGATTTTGGCATTTGCAAGGTGAACCTATTGACTGAGTGAGTCTCACGATAACGTCAAGTATACAACCTGTATTGTAATACTTGTAATAGTCTTGCTTCAACACTGTGGAAAGTATATAGAGACTTGTCAACAGTCTATAAAATATGCAAGTCTAGGAGCTATGAACTCGGTCTTTAAAAAAAAATATGATTATAAAAAAATGGAAATTTAATTTTTTATTTTATAAAATTTGGTCTATTACGTGTGACAGTGATACCCCCCAAAAGTTCATTTCATAGATTGAACACTTAACACACACTGTTTGACATTTATAAACTAAAATCGATGTGACATGTGCACTTTCAAAGGAAAATATTGCTACGATTGTGGCCTTTATAAACAAGACTCATGGGCCCAGTAGACTGTTGGCTGTTATGTGCATTGTTTTACCCGTTTTTGTTCACCACCATTTGCCAAACGTGTTGATGCTGCCCAAAAATGCAAACGTCCTGAAAAAAGCATTTGAAAAGGTACTGTGAAGGATAATTCCTGGCATCCAAAGAATACACCTGTCTACACCTGTCTACATGATGTACGGTGAGCTCGGAAGATCACCTCTGTTTATACATGTTCACACATGCAAGACGGAATTTTGGCCGGAATGTTATCAGGAAACTCATCTTAGATGTAATATTTAACGTACAAACTACTTATTGATGATCATTATATGTCAGAAAACTTGAATAAGTGGATTTCAACATGAGAATATATCTTTAGGCTTTCGGATTTTATTCTAAACGTAACATTTAGTTCAGCGAAGAACTAAATTATCTCATAATACAAACAAACAACAACAAAAACGACAAAAAACAACCACAACAACAACAACAAAAAACAATGGAGAAAAAAAATAATCAACCCACCCCCAAAACCCCCCTCCCACCAAACAACACAAAAAACCAACAATGCAAAGAGAAGTTTGTTAATCCTTAAAGTGCCGAGCTGATGGGGTAAAAGAGGGGCGGTGGTAGGGTCAAGTAACGGAACGGACGTGTAAGGTGGAGTCAGGGACAGATATCGGGAGGGACATGTAACGGGAGGGACTAGTAACGAGAGGGACTAGTAACGAGAGGGACTAGTAACGAGAGAGACTAGTAACGAGAGGGACTAGTAACGAGATCGAGGGACTAGTAACGAGAGGGACTAGTAACGGGAGGGACTAGTAACAGGAGGGACATGTAACGGGAGGGACATGTAACGGGAGGAACATGTAACAGGAGGGACATGTAACAGGAGGGACATGTCACAGGATGGACATGTAACAGGATGGACATGTAACGAGAGGGACATGTAACAGGAGGGACATGTGCAGGGGGATTGTGTGTATTCTTTACCGATGTGCTATTTAACTCTAACGCGCTGACATCGATGTCACATTTAACCTTCAAAGTGCTGAATAGATACAAAGTGCTCAAAACCGTATAACGTGTGCTGTTTAAAACCTTTCCTTGGTAATTTGCTTAAAACAGCTTTGACATGAGCTGTATTAAACAAACTATCACAGGATAAGTTTTTATCAGCATGACAAAAATTGTAATTTAGATGTTGAAACAAAAAAGAGAGCTTGACACTCTTAGGGTTAATGCAGGTGTTGCGATATAAGGCAATGCTCGGCTGCACAAATTAATATAACTCAAGCTGTTGACAACAGGGAGGACCGAGGACTTGTTACGGTTATGATGACATACACATTAAAATTCATAAATAATATAGTATTAAAATAACCCACACTGACATTTAATTAGTTTAACGGTAAACCTTGACGGTGCGTGTCAGGTCACCTTGACACTTGAATTTTTTACCGCACTGCCGTTACTGCTTACATTGTTGGGTGAGTTTTTTATTTGGGTACAAAACATCATTATTAACACTACAGTTTGGGTTAGCTTGTTTTGTTTTTGTGTGTTGTAACTTTCATAGCGTTTTATTTGTGGTTGGGGACAGCGTTTTAATTTAGGTAATACTTATTACTGGTCATAATGTTTTATTTTGTTCAGTAAACATTTTGAGAACTTGTCCGAAAATAAGGACAGGCATCAAATAAAAAAATGGCGATTACTCTTTTCATTGGTTCAAACGAGCCACTGTACAAACACTCCCGTCTAGGTTTTATATATACCCTTGGCCTCGTGGTTGGTTCACTAATGTCAGCAGAGCTGTAAACTGGGCCCCCGTTCATCAAAGCTATCTTCGTGTTAAAATGATTTAAGTGATTTTTTTTAAACAATGTCCCGTAAAGTTGTTTCTTACAGGCTTACGACTGTCGTAGCGCAGAGACTGATTTGGAACCGGTGCCGATTGGCACCGGTTCCAAAGCGATCTCTGCGCTTCAACAATCGTAAGCCAATGTTATGTTTTAGCACTTACAATCAACTTAGCTTAAAATTGGGGCTGCATCGATTCACCACCAGCTCGATTCGGTTCGATTCTCGGTTTTATCTGTTTGATTCGATTATTTTCGATTCGGTTATTCATACTTTATACGGCAATGATAAGAAAGGCATTTTTACTGAAAATCTTTCATTTATTTAACATATCAACACAGTGAGAGTCATGAAAACTGTCAATAACTCAAAAGTTACCAAGTCAGTGACTAGTCAGTGACTAGTCAGTGACATCATCAGGGAGCGTCATGTTTTTGGACACAAACACCAGCATGTTCACTTTACAAATGTCTTTTTTTTTTATCTGAACGGAACCCAACTAATATGTTTATATCTTGAAACAAGGTAGGAAATTCTCTGAGTGAACCGAATCGAAAGTTAGAAGTTATGGATCGCGGTTCGATTTCAGTGGGGGAGTGTCGGTTCTCGGTGCACCGAACCGAACCGTTGCAGCCCTACTGTTGAATCAATCTATCCTGTGTCAGTTTGTTTAACCCTTGAAGCGCCAAATTAATTTTAGTTGGACTTATAACTGTGTGCTGTGTGCTACTATGTGCTGTTAGAAACCTATCCTGTAATAATTTGTTGAAAAGAGCTCCTGTTAGGAGCTTTTTTCAATAAATTATCACAGGAGAGGTTTCCAACAGCCTATTTAGATTGGAAATTGGACAGTAAAACGAACAAATGTTAAGCTTGGCGTTCTTAGAGTTAAAAGAGTTCCTACACTAAGTGCTAAATTTTCAGGATAAGTTTTCAACAGCACCAAGTGGTTACAGTTTTAAGTGAAATAAATTCAACATTTTAAGAGTAAACCCCACACCCCACACCCCACCTTCACCCACCCTTTACCCCATGTAAGCATTCTTAGGATTAAAGCACATCATATATAAAATCAACAAATTCAAAGGATAGACATGTATGGTCCGGGGACCAAATGTCAAGTTTTTACTGGAGTTTTATACTGCTTTATACTAAGTATAGTACACATAAAGGAAAAAATATTCATCAAATAACTTCAAAAAATTATGATTTATAAATGTTTTTTACATATGTCAAAACAGCCCTTATTTTAAGCCCAGTCATCATGCTATTTACGAAGTGAAACTTTTCTTAAAGATTTTAAAAAAATTCTTTTGTAATTTTTAAACATTTTGTGAAAACTAATGTCTATTTTTGGGGTAATTTGCCCCTCAACAACTTGACCCTTCAACTACTACTGCAGTAATAAATAAATACTAGTTATAATAAATATTTTCATGATTTTCTCAACTGGCCTCCCCTCAAACTCTATATCTGTTTTAAAATTTAAATGACTAATTTCTGTTCAATTATTATTCACTACCATGTATCCTATATTTTATTCTTATCAACCAAGATTAGAAATATATATCTGCGCAAAACAAAAAAAACTACTTAATTGTTAAATATTTATAAACATTTGAAGTAGGGTCTGGTGGTCATCGTACTCGTATCAATTCAGTCTTGTAATGCCAACTTAATAATTCAATGAATGCGTATATCCACAGCTCAATAACAACCCATACCTGTAGTTGTGAGGAAATCCCGAGACACGCAGGAAGGCAATCACTGAATCAGCTTTCTTGACAGCAGTCGTAATATTTCTCGTGGCACGTGCCAGGTGCTGTCAAATAACGGCAGATACGATAGTCGATAAATATGATAATTCCTTTCCACTCACTAGAATAAATACTTTCGTTATTCTTTGTAAAACAAAATAGGTTGCTTTTTATTTCAATATGTATCTACGCTATTGGCATTTTACGGTAAAAATACCATAGCAAAGAAAGATATTTTTAAGAAAATTTCTCGACTAGTATTTTTACTTAGCCTCACTTTCATTTGTCAACAAATATGGCTACGCCGAGAGATCTAAAACATGAGATCAAGGTTATTTTTACAAATTATTGCATGAATGGTTTAATTATTGGCATTTCCAAAAAGTAAAACATTTGCTTAATACATATCTGCTTCATCAGATAGTTGTCAATTTGCATAAAATCTGAAAACAGTCAGTGCATCGATCTAATAAAATTTACCGTTAATGCCATTGCTCTGTCAAATACTGCAGACATTGCAGATAGAGTGGACCCCGTTCCTCAAAGCGATCTTTGACTAAGTTTATTTAAGTGATTTTTAAAAAATGGCATGTGGAATTGTTTATTATGATAGGCTTACGACTGTCGTAGCGCAGAGATCGAATTGTAACCGGTGCCGAATGGCACCGGTTCCCAAACGATCTTTGCGCTATGACAGTCGTAAGCCAATGTTATATTTTAAGAACTTACAATCAACTTAGCCTGAGATCGCTTTGAAGAACGGGGCCCTGGTTAATACAAGTCGCTCTTCATACCTAGGTCCTCAATGAAGTTCATATTTTATCTGTGAACGTTATTCCCCCATAACACATACAATACAGGGATGAGTTTGGGCCTGTTTGGGGGTTTGACGTACGTCGTTCAGAGGATAATAGAAAGGGTAGGTGGGGTAGTTCACAAGTATGGCAATCGTTTCGCGCCACAATGTCCTTTCACCCTATTATTTTCAAAGTAAACTGAACAGTTTGTCAGGAGCGGAGTAGGGACAAATTTATTGTTGTTATTTTAGATTAACAGAATTAGCTGATTAATTATTTTGGGCATAATTAGCGAACAATCAATATTGAGAATATGATATATTTATGTTTAGTTAATTTGTTTTGGATTAGTATATCAGGACTTTAATTAATTTTGTAATTATACAATGTTTGACAATCTCCAAACTATTAACACATTTTCCCATCATAACAGGAAGCAGGAGAGATAGTAGATTATTGGCGCATTCAGAGAATATCTGACCAGCAGAGGGCGCTCCTTGATGCAGTTCGTAAAAGAAATCTGGAAAAGGTGAAAAGGATTCTGGGTAAAGGGACCAATCCAAATTTCAAGGACGATGCCAACAACTACCTCCTTCATATCATCACAAACATGCACCAGCAACAGGGGGGTGCGTTAACGTTTAGTTTATCATTAAAAACTGGTTCACATAGGTGATATCACTTGTGTGATATTAAATGATATCTCCTGGAGTATACAATGGATATCACTGGTTTAATATTAAGTGATATCTCATGGAATAAATCATCAGATTTTATGTAATTTGTTCAGTTGATATTTTAGAAGTTAGTGGAAGGTATTTGAAAACAAAATTTTCTTTATTGATGACAACTTTTTTTATTGCGTTATGAGCCAACTTTGGGTATAGCTACTTTGGTTATGCTTGACAATACCCAAACTCATCAGGGACGTGCCTTATCAGGGGCATAGAATTACTATCCTGTGGTAATTTATTTAAAAGAGCTCCTACAGGAGCTCTTTTAAATAAATTACTATAGGATAGGTTTTTAACAGAAGGAGGTAGTCACAATTTAAAAATCTACCTAACCCTATTTAGCACTGTAAGGGTTTAAAATATTGTGTATTGTCCTTGTGGGTCAGGAAAAGTTCTTTTTATATTCAAGTGTTTAATACCATTAAGATTTTTTAAATTGAAACCGACTTCTTTTTCTGTGAAGAAATTTTACTCTCTAATAAAATGTAAGTTGTCTATTGTACAAAACTGAACCAGCATTACCATAGCAATGGAAGGGAGATAACTGTTACGTTTCCTTTCGGTTCAGTATCTGTGCACTATTTCAGTGATTTTAAGGCAGTTCAGATAACTCACTATCACACAACTTGGCACCTAAGAATTTTTCTAAATGAAAATGACAAAATCAGTGGCGGTCCACACCATCCCACTCTAAATATTTTAAGTGCCCTGTGCATCCCTCTTTTCCCCATATCAGTAACACATGTATAAAATGAGTAAACATCCTACTGTGTACAAAGTTGCTATCTTCACAGGGCCCTGTTCCTCAAAGCAATCTTAGGATAAGTTAGTGAGTGAGACAATTTTTCATTTATATCACGGCGGAAAGGTTCATGGCAGGAAGAAAGTCTGCATCACCAATGTGGTTATATGATGCAATGAGACTTGTGAGTTTTGACTGGTACCTGCAAAATAAGAGTGTTCTGTGTTAGAGCATTCCACTCTGTCTTAACTGCATGTTGAAAGGTTTTACGCGCCAAGCTCCCTAGGCAGGATTCGAACCAAGGACCTCTTGGCCCGAAGTTCAGCATGCCAACTACTGTGCTATCCCCCCCATTCGGCACCGGTTCCAAATCAGTTTCTGCTCTACGACAGTCGTAAGCTAGAGATAAGCAACTCCACAGGACATAGTTTAAAAAATCGGTCATTTATTACCAGCCAGCTGCAGTCAATTATCAAAATCTTGCATACCTGAACCGCAGTAGTAGTGAGGTTTTGCTCAATCTGATTAAAACTAGTCCTCTAGTGCTTCGTTGCGCTTCCCTCCACTTCACAAGTAGATCTTAGGACCATCAGTAAAAGGTCATAACAAACTCACCTTTCAACGACAAATTAATTTCAACCAATCAGGTTGAAGCTTTTTTTGACATTTTAGTGTTGGCTATAAATATTCAAAAGCGTAAGCTCCGTCCCGCTATACCAATCGATTTTGTAGGCAGCATGCTGATTGGTCCGTTCAGGAGTCAATTCGACATGATATCTGGCAGGCGCAAGATATCTGGCGGGCTGCGCCCAGACCCTATTGTGAAGTGAAGAGAAGCGCAATAGAGCAAGGGACTGATTTTAATCAGACTGGGTTTTGCTTGAGAGTGTAAAGGGAGATAACTGTAGAGTCCTGATAGGTGGCAGCAGCTTGAACATGATCTCCTGACCTTGAACTTGATCTCCTGACCTTGAACTTGACAAGTTTTGTTCAGAAAAGATATGGGTGGCCAGCAAGAGCAAGGCGTTAGTTTGTTGAGTTGGTGAAAGGAGGTTGGTAAAGTGGGAACTTGTAAGGATTTCGTAAATTTTCTTTAAAAAAATGCTCACTTCCCCTCCACTCTCGGTCATAACTTAACCCTTACAGTGCTGGATAGGGTTTAGTAGATTTTTAAACTGTAACCACCCTATGCTGTTAAAGACCTGTCCTGTGGTAATTTGTTTAAAAGAGCTCCTGTAGGTTTTTAAAGGCTTATTTTGGTGGATTTTGACAATGAATTTAAAAGAAATTGGGCTTAGCATTATGAGGGTTAAAAACTCTCCCTCACATAGCTTACATGACTTACTTTTTTACTTTTAATTTCAGCGTCAAAGGACATCCTTTCCACTGTGCTATATTTTGGTGCTGACGTAAACGTCCAGGACAGATTTGGACGTACCCCTCTTCATCTCGCGTCCAAATGCTACTCGGACTATGTCCAGATTCTGCTGGAGATTGGCTGTAATGTCAACATACAAGATAACGCTGGTAATGTAGCGGGGTTGCTATGGTGGCCGAGAGGGGCCATCGCAATATCGCGTTCTATAGCGCATGGCGATATGACGACATGACGATAGCACAACACGACATGGCGATATTTTTGCCATGTCGTGTTGTGCTATCGCCATGTCGTGTCGTCTTATCGCAGTATCACCATATCGCGGGGATGTCGTGTCGCATGTCATGTCGTTTTATCGCAGTATCGCCATATCGCGTGGGTTATAAAACGCGATATTGCGATGTCCTCTCTCGGCCACCATACAACATACAAGATAACGCTGGTAATGTAGCGGGGCGCGAATTGGGGGTGACTGAGGTTCTGTATTTTACTGTGGGTGTCAGACATAATACAAGACAAAGAAGACAACCTTATACAATATACATTCAAATAAGAAAATACACATCACAGTAAAATTCTAAAACACATCACAGTAAAGTTCTAAGACACATCACATTTTATACAATATGAGGTAGGGGGTCCGGTGGGGGCCAAGTTGAGGGTGTGTGTGGGTGGGTATGGTGAAGTAGGGGGACTGGGGGGGTCAGGTTGAGGGTGTGTGGGTGAGGGTGGTGAAGTAAGGGGACCGGAGGGCCAGGTTAAGAACAGGTTTTCAACAGTCTTTTCAGGTTAGAATTTAACACTAAAATGGACTAATGTTTTGTTTAATACTTTAAGGGTTAAAATCCTAAATGTTCCAAATTTGGCTGCAGGTCGCACAGCCCTGATGGAGGCGTGTACCAGTGACAGCAGCTCGGCTCTGGTCGTTTCGCAGATGTTGCTGGATCACCATTGTGACGCTCAACTCAGGGACGAGGATGGATTCACAGGTTTAAAACTTTCACCTGTCATTTTCATGGGGCTGTTTCACAAAACTATCGTAAATTTACAACGCCATAAACTATTTCACTGGGCCAGTGGTTTCGGTTTACAAATGCCAAAAGTTGTTGTAAATTGGACACCTTCCAAAGAAAAACTTGTCTGTGCATCCTTCTGTGCAAATTTGTATTTCCGGAACATTCAAATCGTTTATTATTTCTTCACCAAACTTGGCACAAAGATTGGTTTGGTGGTAAACTGGTGCCTTTTGGTAGTTTAGGATTTCTGAATAAAAGTTGCTACATACACGCCAAAACATTTGACAGTCATAACTAATTGACATTTAACTTCTTCAATGGGCATTTTCTAGAAGTTGGCGTGATGAACAATGAAGGTATTCTATGGATATCAACTTCTTTATTGCAATATTGCACATATTGCAATAAAGAAGTTGATATCCATAGAATACCTTCATTGTTTGTTCAAATACTTTGTTTTGTTGACAATCGATGGCAGCAAATTATATAAACGTGGTAACCACCACACCTACTTAAAACACATTTTATATTGAATGTGTACAGCTGTGTCCAAATTGGTTCACGTACTTCCTGTTTCAGCGTAGTTCAACGTAGTTAACCTTCAGTATATCTGTAATCTTTACCTCTGACACTTGATTTCCCATGAGTCTTTCCTTATTTGGAAACTGTCTGTACCTTATCCGCTTGTTCCTCAAAGCGCCAAATAGGTGAAGATATCATGAAATAGGTGCGTAACTGCAATACGTAATAGTTTGTCACATCAATCAATATTAAAGTGTTTAACTTTGGAGAAAATTTATTACGTGTCAGATGACTCAATGAAATATTTGATTTTAAAACATTAAAGTGTCGTTTTAAATCGATATGTTTGGGTGTTTGCGCATGATGTGGGGAAACAAAAGCGATCATTTTGCCACCTACATAGTTTATTGAGACGAATTGCATGAAAAAAATCTATCAAATCAAGTGTATAAGATAATTGTAGTTTATTGAGAAATTGTGCAATTGATGAAATTAGGATTTTGGTTAAGAATAGTACTTGTTCAAAGAAATGATTTGCTGGGGGTTAGTGTGTTAAACAAGAGGCGTCATTATCTGAGTTAGAAACAGAGTCGAATTATCTAAAACAGTAGCTCGCATACGTATTTTAACTAACAATAGCAAAAGTCTAAAAACTCTTTGAATGTCAGGTTCAACATTTACAGTTTCAATGTTCAAATTGCAAAATAAATAGGCTGTTGAAAATATATTCTGTGATAATTTGTTACAAAATTAATCCCGTAGCTGCTCTTAAAAACAAACTAAGACAGGACAAAGCGGTCATAGATTTAAGTTTAACAACACTCAATGGAGATAACAACATTTATTTGTTGCTCAGATATGTCAACCAAACAGTTTACTCAAAAAATTAATAAAGCAAGACTAAGATATTGTTTTAATCCGTATAACCTTAAATTAACTTTTGTCGGTCTTAAAATGGTGATCACGTTGTCCTCTTCTCATAATAAGAAAAAAAAGAAGATATGTTGTGTGTCAACGGCCACACAGTATGATTTCCAGAACTGATTTTGCTTGGAATTGAAACACTAAACTCGACAAATTGTTTAACTAGCACTCTGGGTACAGTTTCACAAAGGCGTCGTAAACCAGTGATTTAGGTTTCCAAATGCCAAAAATCGTTGTAAACTGCGCACTATACAAAGAAAAACTTGTTTTTCTTTGTAAAGTACGCAGTTTAAAACAATTTTTGGCATTTTGAAACCTAAATCATCGGCCTAGTGAAATGGTTTATGACATCGTAATTTTATGATAGCTTGGTGAAACAGAACCTTAATAGGTTAACACAAAGTCGACCGTCTATATCAAAGCCACAGTGTGGTGTAGATATGTGTATGTACACTGTGTGTATGTCAGCTGGCAATGTGCAGTTCCTTCTTTCCGGTATCTGCAATTGGAGTTAATTAGCGTGTTAGCCATGTCCAAACATAAACATCTCACTCAGTACTTGCAACACTGAGAAGATCTTCATCAATAGTGACATATACCAAGCATATCAAGTTATTTCATACAGCAGCGAAACACTATTTTCCTACACAAGTACAGTAGCACTTGTTAATGTTAATATTCACAATAATAGAAGGCTTATTCTTGCACAAAATAAAGTATGTTGGTAAGTTCACGACGTTTCGCAGTATATATGCTTGCTCCTTTATCAGGTGATTCACATTCACCTAAAAAAGGAGCAAGCATATGACCCGAAATGTCGTGAACTTATGAACAAACTAGAAGTTGACATCAAAGAAACCCTACAATGTACCATCATTTCTTAATGTCCCCCCCCCCCCCCCAATCAAAATCAGGTAATTGTATTTAACTGGTCAGTGCCAATGTT
>JAULCD010254113.1:0-10268 GCA_032361085.1 Calliostoma canaliculatum
ATATACATATATATATATATCATTTAAATAGCAAAATGGTGTTTTCATTTTGATGTTTACTGTTAAACAACACACAGTCTCCAAACTGCCTAAGTTTACATTTATTTTATTGATATACTGGTAATCATCAATAACAAAATTAAAAGAATGACGCATTGTGATACGTTTTGTGGTGTACTAGTATAATAATGATCATAATATTGTTAATACTTAGACAAATTCCAAGTTGTCTTATTTGAAATGTTTTGGTTATTAACATTTACTCGTTGTAATTAGACTTTGTGCTTTTGACATACTATCCTGTGTTTATGTATTTAAAGGAACTTTAACGTGATTGGGTTTTAAAAGCTAATTTACATTAAAATGTGCACTTTAAAATTGTGAAAAATATCACATGGTAAGCAAAATGCGATGTTTTCGATATATTGCAATATGCATTGCAATACGATACGTATAATAAAATATGCAAACCAACATTTAGTGTAACATTCATGCTTATTCATAATACGAAGTCGCAACGAACAACCTAAAACAAAATTCGGCACCAATGGATAAAAGCCAGTTAAAAACAAAAGGATAAGATGTACATGAACACAAACTGTGCACTGATACTTGTATAGGTTGTTGCTTATTTATTTTAGATAGTGAGGATTTACTGACACATCACTGACAGGTAGTCAGGTTCATTGTGCGTGTCAACTAGGTGTTATGTCATGCATTTACACAAAATAAAATCAAGTGCTGCATTTTGCACCATTACTATTTAACAATAGAACACATTTATATAAATTCCTCAGTGGATTCCAATTTCCTATAGAAATCAATGGAAAACCGCTGAGTAATTTCCATACATTGTTTACACTGTAAGAAACTGATAACATGCAGTGTTTGTAAAATTGTAATGCTAGTATATAAGCTACAATTGTAAAAATGAGTGATATAAAATTGTATTATCAGGATATATGATTTATTCAGAAGTGTGCATTATTAATCATAATTTTTTAAACTGACACATTAAAGATAAAATGTCATAAAAAACGTAAACAATGGACCCGTAAAGTGGTAAAACAAACATTGAAACTGAGATAAAGTTCAAGACTAATACAACAATCATGTAACATGTGAAATCAGAATTAGGACATGCCTCATGGCATCAGAGTTGCCATACTTGACATTAACAAACGAATAACAAACATTATAAACGCAATTTAGTCACAATACTGCCATGAACAGTATACTGTTCATGTTGAGGTTCAATCACAGTGTCCAGATCAGTTTGGTAATACTAGTAGCGACCTCTTCAAACATTAATAAGAGCTCCGCGGCATCTGGGTAATCTCCTGAACTCATTTCTGGAGCCTGAAGCTGTAGGGCGATCTGAACTCCGTTTGTGGAGGATACTACATGCATGTTCAATTGAATTTGTCTCTAGGGAGTAGAGCTGGTCATTCCATTTGCTCAATGATTTCCCTCTGGAGGTACTCGGTGACAATACAGGCACGGTAAGGTCAAGCATTGTTGTCAATAAACTGAAACTATTGACCACATTTACAAGACTAGCGTTACACACTTGCATGGAGAATCCTATCTCCATTCTGTTCAGTTCTCCAAAATACATTATCAATGACATGATCAGGGTTTTACCTCAACGTATCAATTTAGGAATCCATGGGACTCGCAACTACAAACTTTAGGGGTCCCAGGCAATATACTCTGACACAGCTTCTTTGAAATGTTTTCAGGGCCCTGTTCCTCAAAGCGATCTTGGGTGATTTTTGTTGTTTCTTATCATAGGCTTACGACTGTCTTTGCGCCACGACACTCTCCAGCAAGAACACTGATTTTGTAATAATGTTGCGTCTCTGCAGATGCACACGTAAATATCTTTGCGTCCCTTGTCCAATTTTATGTGAATGATTTTGCATCCGAGAAATCCCAGACATTTGACAATTTAAACGGATCTACATTTAAACCTATAATGCTGAATGACCAACATTCAATGCATGCAATTATACAAGGAAATAAGTATAGGAACAACCCTATTTGATTGTACTGCTGATTCGATGTGAGCGTTATATTACGTGTTTAAACCAATGGTCCCTCAGTGTTCAAATATTGAACAATAAGAAAACTTTTGAATGAAACTGTCGGTAAAGATCAAATTGTGTTTATATTGAGTTACAAAAAACCCCACCAAAATACAACAAGCAGACGAGCTATGGGTCTACATACCTCTCTCCCTCTCTCTAAAGTAACCCCTGTTGTAAACAGTTTACAACGATTTTTGCATATTTAAAAATTCTAAGCTCCTTAAATTATTTTTGATTATCAGTGCCTGAGGCGAGTGTATTTATTATTCTGACTCTCTTGATAAAGGTATCACTTAAGATCCATTTTGAGATCCAGTGACGATATAAGTTGTCTCTCCAACTGAGATTAGTGGTGATCTGGAACCACTCTCCAGCTCTGAGTGTTTTGCCTGCGGGATTTATCCAGCCAATTAAGTAGCCACAACTGAACATTGGTGAGAGAATTGTTTCTTCAGCCATTTGTTTGTCAGAAGCTGGTAACGTTCAAATAAGTATGTCTGCACACAATGCTGCCACTTTCATACAACTTACCTTATGTTTAGTTTGATGTGTAGTTTTGTTTTAGTTTCAACCAAATTTTAATTTTAATACATATTCAAATTATCTTAGCGGCAAGCATTATGTGATATTGCAATTTGGAGTAATATGTATACGAGCTAAATGTTCAAATGTCGCTTTAACGTAATACATTGATGCAGGTGAACGTTTTTATGTTGTCTTACAATATTGTTTAAGTATAATATAATGTAAATTATGTTTTTGAAATCATAAAAGTAGTTCCAACAACCTTTGATATTGTTATAAAAGGTTGTGTGTGCGTTTTCCAGCACAGGACTCAAAATGTTTACAGCTGCTACGATGGCGCCCGATGTGGCAACACATTAAGCCTCAGTTTCGAATTCAGTGGCTCGGGACGTGCCTTCTGTTGCCGGGGGAGTATGTAGTGGGGTTCATCTTACAGACCACACCCGTACTTTGTCTGCCAACTGACATGGTTAACCTCTTTGGTTATGTGGACAAGACGCTCGCCTTTGGAAGAGGAGACACGGTCCCAGTACGGGACTCGGAAATGTTACAGCCGCTACATAAGGAAACTTCTTTTTTTTTTTTCTCTTTTTTTTTTTTAAAATATGAGCATTGCCTAAACGGCGTAAAACAATAACTCACTCACTCACTCACTCACTCACTCACTCACTCACTCATAATATGAGCAAGGAAAACCAACACTGGAAAATATGTATATAAATTATTCAGCGGACTTCCATTGTTTTGATGAAATTATATGCATGTTTTGGCGAGTACAAATAAATGACGTCAGATGAAAATGGATAGTTTTTTTTATAGTTGTTACCACAAAAGGGTTGTAGGATTCGTGTTCAGCAAGTTCGTTTGACGAGGGCTGATAAGGCTTCCAGATGTCTTCTACTTTTCAGTTAAGTTGATTAAATGTAGCCCTGGAGTAAAGCTGGACTATTATTGACTTTCCAATTGCATCTTAATTTAATTTACATATTCAACTTGATTGGCAACAGTTTTGTCCAAAACATTTGGTCGTAAACAGTCTAGTACAAAAGACATAATTTCGTTGAGAATTCTAAAGCCTGTAACGTCGCTGGTTTTATGACATGGGTAATTCAAAGTTACAATTAAAAACACAGAGCAATTATAAAGATTGACTGTTTGGTAATTGATGTGCACATCAACGAGGATTCATACATCAGGACCCTGTTCCTCAAAGCGATCTTAGGCTAAGCTAATCGTAAGTGATGTCCTGTGGAGTTATTTCTTATTATAGGCTTACGACTGTCGTAGTACAGAGATCGATGGCACCGGTTCCAAAGCGATATCTGCGCTACGACAGTCGTGAGCGAATGTTGTATTTTAGCACTTACGATCAACTTAACCTAAACTCGCTTTCAGAATCGGGCCTTGATTGCACGTTGGGTTTTAGTTTTTTAGGAAACACTTACACAGCCAAATTCAATAACTTAAGCCTTATTGAAATAAGTTCATATTATTGTGACAAAGGGACAATAATGTCAATGCATGGATATGTTCTCTCAATAGAACTTAGCCGAAACAATATACGCTACACAATGGCAATCGTATTCACATAGTTGTCAGGCCTTTATCTGCTATTTGCACAGCATTGTCGCAACGTTTCATTTGTGTACAGACAGTGTAAAGCTAGTCGTTGTGAGATATTTAAGTCTTCATACTGATGTAGTACAAATGTCAAATGTAACATCAAAAGAACACGGTTTTAATAGGAATATAGTTTATAGTAATATCCTACAATGTCTTCTGATATACTTGATCGTTTCAGACAATTATGAACTATCATCTTATTACAAGTCAATGAACACTGATTGCAACCCAACAGTTAAATGTCAGTGTACTGTTGGCATTCGTTTAGTCGTCTTAATATATTTACAGTTGACCTTTTGTATAAACATTTATACCTAGATTTAACAAAAAAACGTATTATATTGTGTTATAACAAATGTCGTAATTGATATGTCAAGTACTATAATCATCTAAGTACATAGAACGATAATGCAATTGATATGATTGTTCGCAATGCAAATTCTATTATCCCTTGACGTTTACTTAATTTTAGTGAAAAAGGTTTATCTTTGTGATGATTTAGACAACGCCCGTTTTTATTAGCAATACCAAGTAACATTCAACGAGTCTTGTAGTTTAGACAATCGCTTAATGAATTCCAAGGTACATACAAAAGGTTGCGAACATTAGTATCGCTTAACATAGTGACATTAATGAGATTTAGAAGACAGAAATTGAAACTGAAATTGTAAGACGATATTACAACTTAGTCCATCCTCTTGCAGGAAACAATTCATGTCAATTAAAGAGATACCTCACATTTTTGGGCAAAAGCATACGTTTGTCTAGTCGAGCCTTCAGATTTTATCAAAATAAAGCCATGCTTACCTTTCTTAACGGATCACGATTAAATGTATGAAAAGGTAAATGAAGTTAATCCTGTGTTGCAAACATACGTTTAATATTAAATATTTAGATGTTTATTGACATTATGTCAGTTATATCTTGGTGCCCCGTTCAACCAAGCTGTGGTATGCTCATATAAGTGTTTGTCAATATTTCTTCATGATCTTGGATACTTTTGTTACTGTCTTTTTAAGCACAACTCATCCGAAGTAGCAGGGTCCTGTTTCACAAAGTCTTCTTAATGCTAGGGCGACTTATGTTTTATAAAGTGAAAGTTAATATGTCTTAGCCTTACCATAGCTTTGAGGAATAGGACTCATGTTACGTAACCCCTAGTATTTTAGATATTTAGGTAGATTTTGAACGCTATATGGAACACTATCTAATGTGGATAATATGGAATGTTTTTAAATGATCATTTCATAAAAAGTATGCAACATGGTTAGATTTGTGAAAATAAAGTAGGTTTTAAAACGGATTTTCACTGTTGCAAAACATTGACAGTAAAATGGTTCCAAAATATTATTATTTGTAAACACAAAAGGCGCGCATGTATGAGCGAAACTGCAAAACTTACCTCCCTGTGATGGAAACCAAATGTGTCTACATAGTGTAACAGATTAAAGGCATAATCAATCTAAAGATGTCATACACTATGTCATGGTCAAGGAGTTAAGTTTAGACATGCTCGAAATTGAGGGGTAAATTGTGCACTTTCCAAGAATACATGTTGGTGTTGACAATATATAACTGACATTATTTTTTAAGAGGTTGTAATGGCAACTGTACATTATTTGTGTAAACTGAACTCAATGGCCGTGTGAAATAAGGCAAGAGGTAGATGTTTTGTAAATTGTCACCCAGGGCCCCGTTCCCTAATGTTGAAATGATCGTAAGAAATTTTTGAACTAATGTCCTGTGGAGTTGTGTTTTACTATATGTCTCGACTGTCGTGGCGCAGAAATCGATTTTGAAACCGTACCGAATGGCACCGTTTACAATGCTATCTCCGCGTTACAACAGTGTTACATTTTAGCACTTTCCATCAACTAAGAATACGATCGCTTTGAGGAACGGGATCCAGGTTCGCCCACATGTTGGCAATGCCAAATGTGTTTTTCTGTCTCTTGTGTCAGCTTAACTGTATTGGCCTTAGGAATAATCAGTTTTTCCTTTAGCACTTTCCTAGTTTGACTAAAAGTTAAAAGGACATTTATGTAATTTGTAATGATATTAAAGTTGTCCGTGTGGCGGAGAGGTGTTTGCAATGTTCGTTGAACTAGTATTACAAAAGTTTGAGCTTGATAAAATCTAGCAATAAGGTGTATCTTGCCTGGCAGGCAGTAAACGATGTTTGAATGTACTGAATGCAGTGATCCTCTAGAGGCGTTTACACTTTGACTTAAAAGTTTGTGGTTTGTATTGTAAATAGAGTATATATTTCAGTCCTGAAATCTAATCTAAACGTTTAAACTTTAGTCTAATTTGCTTTAAGAAAGTTGACAGTTTAGAATTTGTGTCCTTTGTTTGACTCGAACACGATTGATATAATGTTTGCGTTAAACAGAAGCGTGGTCTAAATGACCAGCACTTTCCAAATACACATCACGGTAGGTTTGATCTGCAAATGGCAAATTATTTGTAAAATGTACACTTTACAAAACAATAGCAACAACTCTTCTAGTCTTGAAACTGTATCGTTTACAACAATATTGACTTATGTAAGCTGTAGCTATTGGTTCAGTGTATTCCCCTTTGTTTTAAATCAGGTTTGTATCATTCCAACAGAGTACTGGCTACTTACGGTAACTTCCTTGTCCAGTTGGTGTTTTTTACCTAATTAACAACAGTACATTTACTGAGTGTTTCACGTGTATATTTAATGGTCATATCAACATTTTTTGGTAATCATTTTTGTCAGCATAACCAACAGATAGAAATATACATTACACATCATTGTTACGCCATGACACTATGACACTGTGTTATTCACGTTTATTTAAATTCCAGATAATATGGTTTGACTTTAAGAGTTGTGGATTAATTCCACTGTTGTGCCCTTACTGTATAATTCGTAGGTCTAATGCACACAATATAATTATATTAACAACTTCACAAACTCTAAAACCGTTTGCAAACTTTGTTTTTATTTTATTAAACTGAAGAAACTACCAAATACATCATTCCTGAGTGGGTAGTTGAGTTATATAATTGACAAGTTCGATTATTGTTTTCACTGATATAGGCGATCTAATTTAACAGAATGCATGTGACGAGAATGGCTTCAGTTGTCCATGCTGTTCTATTTATCTATTTAGGTGATTGAAAACGTAGTGCTGGGAAAATACATAGTAGTAACATGGAAATTAAAAAACTGTCGCCGAAGAAAATAAAACCTACAATTCAATAAGACACGATTATAAGAGCAAGGCCGCTTAATGAATGGAATGGAATTCTGGTTTTACTGCAAATATATGCAATTGACTTAACCATTACATAGAAGTTTCCAGCTACTTTTCTTTATCTCAGATAGCAACGTATCCATAATAAACTTCTTACAGGTCCTAAGTTGTACAATACTTAATCATCTCCACTCTCACAGCCATGAATAATACACAACAATTAGTTATTCACCAATGTGTTTCTGTAGCCCAAATAATGTCAGTAAAAATCATAAATACCTGTTTGTATTATTTAGATATGTAACATTGTCGTTTTGATCTAATTTATTCTGGCCTCAAAATGGCTTGAAACAATAAATAAATAAATCATTATACATGTATAAATAGGCCGTGTTTTTTAAATGTAGTTTTAAAAGCTAATGACAAGTACATATAAATAGTGGAGCTATACTTGTCGAATATATATGTGACAAGAGGCACTGTGAATATGAATTAAACTACCATCATACTATTATCTAAACCCTACTTGACCAACAAACTCCCGTGCAGTAGATTTACTTCTTGACCGGACGGTTCATTACATTACTAACAATACACACACCCTACCCCTCACCCCCTTTTCGCGTCCTTGATTACTATCCACACACGTCCTTGATTACTATTCACTATCCTTGCTTCATAAAGCTACCGTACGGTTAAGACCTCTTGACGTTCATCTTAGTGCTTTTGTAACAAGAGCCCTAAGATGAAAGTTAAGACATATTGGCTATATTTTATATTTAGGGGGAGGGGGCAATCTTGCCAAACTTTGTGTATGTATGTGGTTCAATGGAAGACGTGAACGCTCTTGAAGAAATTAGCCTAAGATAGCTTTGCGGAACGGTCCCCATGTTACAAATGCACAAGTATAACTTAACTGAAAAGAAAGCTGGGTAAGTATCGGACTGCACGTATCTCACACTGCAAAGAGCAACGTATATGTGTGTACATCCCGGGCATCACGAAAGTTTAATGATACAACTATCCATGAACGTCTCATTCATGAACGCCTCATTCAATTAAAGGTTAAGTAGCCAAAGTGAGTGAGTGTTTAGCGCCGTTTTTGTTTTTTCCCGGGAGGAATGTGTACACAGGAGAAAAGCCTGCATCACTTTTGGGGTTCTTTTAAACAGATTACCACACATTAGGACTTTACTCCTAATTACCACATGTTTGGACTTTACATGTGTTGGTTGAAACGTGGACACTAAAATGAGCAAATGTTGCAATTAGCACTTTAATAGTTAAGAGCTTACCAATTTCATCCCAGATTAGCTCAAGGGAAAGCTGCACATCTGCAGCGTGTCTGTCAAGTAACGAGAGCTGGAGTTCCTCGAGCTGTCTCTACCTTCACCTAGCACTCTCAATCATGACATAAACATTCAAACAAACACGTTTTTCAGTTTAAATGAAGAAGCCTTTGGGTACAATTCTGAATTTATCGTTTATCAAATCTATTTTTGTCAAATATTTATCTGTTTTCCTTTGAAGTACAACATTTCTCTGTGTTCTACATTGATACCTTAGCGTTTAGCTTGGATTGTCTTCTGAGGATTAAAGATGGTGCAGGCATAGTTTCACTTTGACCGTTCATGCTGTGTATGATACATTTTGAATACATACATGTACGCCCAAGTTTTTAAAAAACAAAACCTAAGTGTGGTGTCCAATAAACATGTATAAGACAATTTGTATTTTGTGAAAGGGCAAACAAAACTGAACAAAAACGAAAAGTACATAAATGTATAAAAATAGAAAGGTGGTTAGCTTACTGGACTCCGAACCAGAGGTGGTCGGGGTTCGAATTCCGTCCGAGGAGCTTGATGTCATTCTCTGTGCACTAAAACATGTATACATGCAGGGTAGGCAAGGTAAAATGATTTAACACAGTAACACTCTTGGTTCGGGGGTACCAACTGCAGCTCGCAGGTTTCACTGCAACACATGATGGTGCAGGTTTTCCTCCAGCAATAAATATTGTTAGCGCAATATAACAGATTGTTGAACGGTCAAACCAAAACCCACTCACTCTGTCCTGAGTGAACGGACACATATTTTTTTTTGTAACAGCAGAAACAGTGTTTCCGTTAGCTTTTTTAAAAGCCGGCTAGAAAGACCGCCTGGCTAAATTGATACCAGTTCTACTCAATCTCCGCCGGTCACGACAGAGTGAGCGAGTGAAATAGGTTTTACATGGATTTCAGCAATATTTCAGCTATATCGTCATGTGGTGTACAAGAAGCACAACGAGGGAGTAGCAGATGAGAAAAAGAGACTGACAGAAAGGAAAGCTACAGCAAAAGAATCCTATTTAGCCGGCTTATACGTCAAGCAAAGGGTTACTGGTCTTATTCATTCCAGTGCCCGAGGACACTCCCTGGTCACCACAGAGGGTTACAACTTAGTTTGGAGACTGAACCTTTAATCTACCGGAACACTGCTAATAACAACTGATAGCTAAGAAACAGTAGAGGAGTAAAACGTAGTGCAATGGTCCAAGCTATATCTCTCAGCTAACTATACATTTATATACTGCTATGTTGTCATAGTTTGAACAGCATAATAAAACAATATAATCCACGACTAGACTTGTTTATTGGCCACCGTACTTTTATCGGACAAAGGGAATGAGACATTTGATATGTACCGGTCATTATGATACTGCGATAAAACGACACGACATGGCGATATTGCGATATCGCTATAAGACGACATGGCGATAGCACAACACGACATGGCGATAATATCGCCATGTCGTGTTGTG
>JAULCD010254224.1:0-10267 GCA_032361085.1 Calliostoma canaliculatum
ACAAGGTGGTAACATATTTTAGCACTGTAAGGGTTAACCATATAACTTGGACAAGTAGAGTTTAGCTGCGGACAAGTAGATTTTGTCTGTTAACTTGTCCGTGGACAAGTTTTGAACAATGATATTTCCACACCCCTGATAACAAACAACTCCACAAGACATAAGGTCATTGTTTCAAACATAACATACGATCAACTTGGCCTAAAATCGTTTTGAGGAAAGTACTTCTAAAAAACTGAGTCAGAGTGGGAACCCACAACTAAATTTTTAGTTGCGAGTCCCAGGGACTAGCTAAGGCCAAAAAAATAAATGTTGTGGTTCCGTTTACCCGACCTTGCCTACAAAGTAGGTGTTGACCCTAACTTTTTTATTATCATAAGAACAAAAAAATAACGTGTCATCAACTGCAGCTGAAAACCTATTTTATCTTATTAACCTTTAAAGTGCCGAGCACAGCATTTGCTCATTTTACTCCTACAGGAGATCTTTTAAACAAATTACCACAGGATAGGTTTTCAACAGCACAAGGTGGTCACAGTTTTAAGATTGGTTAAAATCTACACAAAACTTTAAGGGTTAAAATTTGGTATCAGAAAAAAATATTTTCAGAAAAAAAAAATTCCCGACCGACCTACTCTAAATTTTAATGACATGTAATCGGAACCACAACATTTATTTTTTGGCCTAAAAAGCTGGTTGTCATTGAGACACAACCACTCTTTCACATTTAATATCATTTTAAAATCTATCCTTACAAGATTATATAACATAAAATATTATGAACTACAACCTCTTCAATTGTAAAACACGGTATTTCTGGGCTAGTCCGTTCAGCGTCGCCAAAGGGGGTCCAGAAACGTCGTGTTTTACAATTAAAGAAGTTGCAATCCATAGAACTCCATATTGGAACGGACTAGCCCAGAAACGTTGGATTTTACAATTGAATGAGTTATTGTTTAACACCGCCAGGGCAATATTACAGCCATTAGCGGCGATGTATTACAATTAAAGAAGATGCAATCCATAATATTTCATGTTTTAACTACACCAACTTCTAAATGCCTTTAAATAATTTTACAAGATTTTGTTACAATTCCACTTTCAGATTAGAATAAACCATTGGATCTTGGATGGAAACAGGGAGCAAGAATATTTATGTATTTCCAATAAAGTGTTGGGGAGCAGCAAAATGGAACAAATCATTTCTTCCAACGTCTTTGTGGAGCAACACATTGTCCTCAGGTAAGTAAGCTGTACTTTCAGGTGAGATCAACTCGTGTGATCTGGACTGGAAACAGGGAAGAGATCTCCACGTTCAACAGGAAACACTGGAGCTCAATGGAAGCAACAGCTGAAAGATCGTCTCTTTAAATTGGACATTGGTGTTTACTCAAAAGACATCTTCATTTCCAACTGTTGAAAGTAGGGTTATCAGGTATGCAAGCTTTATTTTCAAGGTGTCGTAGAAGGTTTTTGTAAAACACGAGCCGAGGCCCCGTTTCACAAAACCCTCGTAAAATTACGGTAAACCAGGGGTGTGGAAATACCATTGTTTGAAACTTGTCCACGGACAAGTAATCAAACAAAATCTACTTGTCCTCAGCTAAACTCAACTTGTTCAAGTTATATAATTAACCCTT
Source organism: Calliostoma canaliculatum (assembly GCA_032361085.1). NCBI lineage: Eukaryota > Metazoa > Mollusca > Gastropoda > Trochida > Calliostomatidae > Calliostoma > Calliostoma canaliculatum. The sequence continues at coordinate 1,641 of JAULCD010254224.1, forward strand.
ACAGTGCTGAACTGGGGTGACTGTAATTAAGAACGGTTACCACAATGTGTCGTTGAAAAACTTTCTTGTAGTAATTTGTGTAGAAGCAGCTCTTTTACACAAAATATTACAGGAAAGCTTTTCAACAGCCTATTTAGATTGAATTGTGGACATTAAAACTGACAGGTGTTGTGTTCAGAACTTTAAGGGTTGAAGTAGTCTCAACTTGTCCGCGGACAACTAGCGCACAGAAATGAACTTGTCCGTGTTTAAAATTCCCTGAGTCGGACGAGTCGGGTATAGTAATTCCACACCCCTAGTTAAACCATGTCACAAGGTTAATGGGTTTGGTTTATACATGAGAAATATAGAATTTGTAAACTGTGTACTTTAAACAGAAAACCTTTTTTTTCTTTTAAAAGTGCAATTCTAACTAGTTTGGCCAAAACAAATGAATGTTGTGGGTCCGATTACATGTCTTTAAAATTTAGGGTAGGTCGGTCGGGAATATTTTTTTTCTTAAACTATTTTTTCCTGATATCAAATTTTAACCCTTAAAGTGTTGAGTAGGTTTCAGCCAATCTTGAAACTGTTACCACCTTGTGCTGTTGAAAACCTATCATGTGGTAATTTGTTTAAAAGAACAAGGAGCTCTTTTGAACAAATTACCACAGGATAAGTTTTCAACAGCCTTTTTCAGTTGGAATTTGAAAACTAAATTAAGTAAACCTTGTGCCAAGTACTTTAAGGGTTACAAATAACACAAACACACCAACACAGTAGATACAAAGCTTTTTTTCTTCACATTAATTTTTAGTGCAATAATTTTCAATTTTCCCCATTTTTTTTTACAATTTTTAATTTCCTCTATTTTCTTTGATTTCACCGCAAGTCATTTTGGTATGCGACACTTTTTAAAGAAAATCTCAAAAGTTTTCAGGGCCAATGTCAACTTGCTAAATATTTACAATTTATCCTTATAATCTTCGATTTGACCGTAAATTAATTTTTGTACAAGATACTATTGAAATCTTTACAGCTCCTGTTGACTTACACAACATATTTTGCTTAATATCAATTAACATTTATTCATTTAAAAAATAATTCTTTTCATTTTTGTTAAACACTGACTAAAGTAACTCATTTGTTGATGTTTGTTTCATCTTCAGTGACTACAAGTTGCCTTTCTCAGGCCTTTGATTATATGTATAAAAAAAAACACAATCGGTTTAACTTCACCTATTTATACAATAGTAAAAATGAACATTATATTCAGGTACATCCAGCATTACCTATGTAACCTATTAAATCCATTATTACCAAACTGCAAGCAGAATGTTAAGCCTAAGTGTCGTTCTCTTTTTTTTTTGTCCACATGAACTTCAGCGAGTATGTCCCCAAGGCATTACCAAATGGGTTTTCCGCGATTCTCTAAATAACCACATTCCTCCACAGGCTAATACTAAGCTCCTTTAACCCTTCAAATGTCAAGCTCAACATTCGACTATTTCAATGCCCAAATTTCAATATAAATAATTTGTTGAAAATGTATTCTGTGAAAGTTTGTTTAAAAGAGCTCCTGTAGGAGCTCTTTTAAACAAACTATCACAGGATACATTCACAAGGTAGTCACAGTTTAAATTAACTAAAAACCATTTGGCACACAAAGGGTTAATGACACAAATGTGAATGCAATGAAGCATTCATTATGTTGTACTCAACCAAGAGTAGTAAAATGCCCTTTCCGTATTCCGCCCCTGGGGCAATCATATACCACATGGAGTCATTATGTCATACAAGCTAATGATAGGTCCTGGCATTACGATCCAGAACACTGACCCGTATTCTGCTCACTAATCAGCTGGTAACATGCGATATTCATTCACAAGATCACTTTACTTACTACCTTATTACAGCAATCTCAACCGCTCGGAAAGCAATCGGAGAACCAATCACTCATATTAATCTCGAGATTGATTGCTCATATCAAGTTGAAGATCTTAAACTTGAACTATATGCTTTCAATTTAATGTCATTAAATTACCACTCTTGAAATCCAGGAAGACCTCAATAATAATGCAACAAATCTAATATTATTGTTAAATAAAACTTGATATCATTTTACATTTTAGTGCACAACCTGATGAAAAATCCTGATATTAACAAATAAACGTAACGGTAATATACTCAAAAGGTTAATTTAATATGTCTTTAATTTTTAAAATTTTGTCTAAATCTTTAGAAAACCAGCTCAAAGGTCAGATAAAAGAATTATTTTTTTTAATTTAATAAACACACACAAAAAGTCATAACAAATTTTGGGGGGATAATTAAATAATTTGAATTTGAATAATTTTTTCATTGTTACACTTGTAATTGATAAATAGTAAAAGTCAAATTGACAATATCAATTGCTGAAAAAAAACCTTTTTGTTAAAAAAAAAGAGACATGACAAGTATTTTTTTTTAAAAAGATAGGATTAATTGTTTTTAAAATTCTGAAACATTTTACATTAAAATATTTTTTAGGTATTAGGCAATTTAAGTATAGGTTACCATCTAAAAAAAACTAAATAAAAACAAAATAACTTTATAAAAACATTTGTCCATTTCATTTTAAAATTGTTATTTTTTAAATAAAGACAAACCTTAAACAAAACTAAAATCTTTGTACCTGTATTATTAAAGGATAAGCCACACAAATCAATAAAATTTATTGCTAAAGTTAAAATGTCAGAACAACCCGAGATATAATCCATTTCATTTTGTTTGTAACAATTGCAGTAAGAAAGTACCCTAGATCTGAACTCTGAACACAGAAGAGAGAACACACTCCCTACACTACAAGCAGCGAGCCAGGCAGGCAGTAGGCAGCCATATTCAAACACTTCATGTGCTGGGTCGACCAGCCTCATGCATATGCAATTGAACCTCCCCGCACCTAACACTGCCTGTGACTGACAATACACACTATTACCACACTAGCGTACCTAGTACAGCCTTAATTTGTCCATCTCCAGTCTATTTCCTTCCCATCTTTTTTCCTTCCTTCCAGCAAACAAAGGTTTTGCCTGACCGCTCAACGTTCAAACAAAGCAAAGGTCACACAGCAGGCTAGATAACGCACACACATAACCATGTGTACACACCTTGATAAATTCTCGCCAGGTAAACATACTTCATAACTCAAACTAAAAATAAAGTTTTTGAAGACCTTCACTAGTTGAGAAAACTCATGAATTAAAGCTTGTTATGGGACTAGATCCCTTCTCCCTTCTCCAACCTGGCTGAGCTAAATATATCTACTAGCCTCCATTTTCTCTTCACCTCAATTATCCTTCCTGCCTGCCCAGTAGGGGGAGAGTCTGTCAACACAAAAGAATTAATTCCCTTTGTTTCGAAAGTCTACAGTGACTACTTACTTGGTTGAATCTCAGAACAATTGGGCCTTGGATGAACAGGCAGCCAGGCTGTCTCCCACAGCTTGCCTGTAATACCACTAAAAATATCCTAGCTTGCCAGGAGAAACAGGATATACCAATGTGAAAACCCCTCAGTCAGTTCACCGCTGGATCGCTAACACAAGTTGGCTTTTTCTTGAGCAGGGAGATTCCCCCTGTCTGTGGGTACTCCTCCACAGCTTTTACATGTTCCAGTTAGTGAGTTCAAGGGAAAAGCCTCCTAATTGAAGCCGGCCTTCCTCTCCCCATCCTTTCACAAATAGACTGGTCCAATTTACATTCTGCCCATGGTTGAATAAGCTGTAAGGGACAATACAGCAGTCCCCATTTATCAAGCAGTGTCAGCCCTGCCTGCCTCGCTATATAGCCTACGCACAGGACTGGCTTGCTGGCTGTCTGGCAAGCTGGTACACCTAACCTCGCATATTCAACAGTGTATTTTTTTTAAAAAGGACACTCCCCACACTTTTTTTTTCCAAACAAGGAACCTTTTGCTTTTGGATTCTAATATTCTTTAATTGAATTTTGGATTTTGTATACGTTTCCTTTATAACATGTTCCATTTCACTAGCTAATATAATGGTTTATTTATACGGCAGCCATATTTGCATAAAGTAGTCCCGGCAAACCTAATGGCTCAACACAAGCCATGCAAACTTCCCTCATATCAATATGACATGATATTAATAAAATATTTTCACATTTTTGGTCCATAAATATTTTGAAGTTACATTGATGAAAGTCAACTGAAATTATGTGTTTTATAGGAAAATGCAAAAATTGCCAGCACAGCGTTGTTATTTTCCTTTCGCAGCATACCCAGGCTGGCTGGCTCGCTTGTCAACCTAGACCTGATCTCCCAGTCTTTCTACTGAGCGTAATCTATAGCTGTAGCGGAAAATCAATACAAGCTTGGAGCTAGGGTGCTTATCTCGCACACCAGGTTATAGTCCATTTCAGAATAATTTATATATTCTTCTTCGTTTTATAGCCATTTTTTGTACTCAATTATGAAAATCAACACTTGTAAATATACACATACAGCTGGAATAATTATTGTAGCTCTAATCTTTACTGTATTTTTATTTGTTTGCTGATGTATTACCTATTATGTAAAATATTAATCAAATAGTTTGGTTATTTTTTTCAAATTCATATTTTATTTCTCACAACTACATACAATTCAAATTTAATATAATTTTAATAAAAACCCTTGAGTAAAATTGGATTTTTTTTTTCTTGAAAATTGAAATAGTCTGCTTTCTTTGATTTTCAAAAATGAAAATATATTCTATATTATTTTTTTTTTAAATAAAAATTATCTTCAACAAATTTTTATTCATTTTTATGTTAGTTAATGTTTTTTTAATCAAACAAAAGATAATGCTATTTTTTTAAAAATTACTGAATGTCAAAATTCTTTTAACTTGATATCAAAACATATTAAGGACAAAATAACTTGATCCTTAAGATGTAAATATAATGAGATATATAAACTATAGTAAAGTCTTGCAATAAAATGGCAGCACAATATAATCGCTCACCCATAGTGAACAAAGAGATCTTTTACATTTAAACAACTATCTTAAAACAAACATTTCCAAATTCACAGAAACTAAATTTTCAATTCCAGCAAACAAAATGAACACATCTGGCCGCAGGATCAACAAAGAATTCTTAAGAAAACACGAAGCAATACATAATTTACGAAGTGAACTGGTGCTTATTGAAGAAGACTATAGTCAGCCCAAGCCCATGCCAGATGCAAGGTAGAATCTCCCTCTCCACTTGGCCAAGCTCTACATGTGTCCCAGCTATAAATAGAGCCGCTTTTCTCTCTCAACAAAGGGAGTATTCACTCTAAAGGGAATTCCATCAAGGCAGAGTTCCATCTATAATGACGTAGGATCATAAAGAAAACCCTCTGTGTGAGGGGCTGCACCAGCTTACAAAGACTAGTCATTATATACCAGTGGATTTTGTTTCAAATTTTCAAACAAAGGCCTGATAGGGAAGGAAACCAAATCCATGATTTGTAAATATATCTCGTTTTCATTAGTTGGAATCTGAATAAACATTGTTTTATTATTATTTGTTGTAAAATAAAATTCTATTCCATGCTTATAAAATTGAAAAGTTTATATTTATGGGTATTTTATTGATGGTACAGATCACAAACGCTGAATAAATCACAAATATATGTCCCATCTGTATTTTTTCATTATGAACATGTTAAATTAGTTTGAAGTAAAAATTAATTAAGTAGATTTAAACACCTGAAATACACATAAATTTAATAAACAAAAAAATGATAGTAATAGTATTGCTTAAACATTTTAAATAGAAATTCTGATTTACCAGTATGAAATAATGATCCAAACATGTATTTAATTAATTTCTTTCTTTTTCTTATTAAAAAAATATTATTCCAAAAAGTTGTAATGAATGGGTTAATTGTGCAATTACTTTAACACAAATTGAAGGCATATAATATATTTTTTTTAAAACTAAATTTAATTTTTTTTAATTTAGTACAATTTCAAAGTATCACCCTTAAATCCAGTCCTATTTATGAAACTACCTTTATCTTCAGTTAATTTCTTTTTAATAATCCTGAATCTCTAAAACTTAGTAGTAACAAAAGCAATTTCAGGTGGTATGCAAATTAAAGAATACTAAGGTCAATACAGTTATTAACATGACAACACACAAAAGTGAATTATAAAATACAGGACAAATCAAAGGCCAATTCAAAATTGACTGTTTTGTGAAATTGACAGTTTTGTTTGCCAGCTAATGGTGAATCGATGCAAGACCTTTTTAACCCTTAGAGTGCCAAAATAGTCTTAAAACTTTTAAAAAAACTGACCACCTTCTGCCATTTAAAATCTATCTTGTGGAAATTTGTTTAAAAGAGCTCATTGAGCTCATTGAGCTCTTTTAAACAAATTACCACAGGACAGGTTTTCAGCAGTATTTTGGTTAATATTTGCATACTAAAACAGTCAAAAGTTGCCCTTGGCACCTTAAGGGTTAAAACGGAACCACAATTTGTGGGTTTGCATTTTCAGGGACATTTCTTTACAGAGCTGACATGTGATTGAAACCGTTGAATGTTATAAACACTCACTGGAAGGAAAATTCTGTCTGAACTCTGCTATAAATGCTGTGGAAACAGTTTGTTTTAACCAGCGTCTCCACGGACAAAATAGTCAGCAGAGGTTATTGTTTGCATCCTATGCATAAACAAAACTGCATCATTTTTAACCAATCATCGGATAAATTAAAAATTGTCACATCTGTATTAGCTATTAGTAAATTAGCTTTGTTGTGAAGATAACCTTGATAACCAACTAACCATTATTTAATCAGAACAATTGAAATATGTTGACAAAGTAAATCATAGAATATATCCATTAAAATTGAATAATTTGTGCACAAGCCTATATACAGGAGACAGATACACTTAGTGACTATGTAAATCCCTTTAATGAAATAAATAATTTGGGGGCAAAAACTGGGAATCAATTTAATTAAGAGATGGACATCTGTTTCAATTTACTTCTTTTTGTCCATATTAACCAAAAAACCATAAACCTGGACACAACATGTTACCCTCGATACAAGATCAATGAAGTTTTAAAAAATAAATGCAACTGCCATATGTAGAAGGATAAGAACTAAATAGCATGTTAATCCGATTTCAGGCCTGGAACATATGACTAATCTTTTGCTTAACCTTTAGCTGCAGGAGTATCCAAATGCACTTTCATTTCATTGTTTAACATCCAAGCAAAACAAGCTGCTGAAAACCTATTCTGTTGTAATTTGTTTAAAAGAGCTCCTTCAGGAGCTCTTTTAAAAAAAATTACCACAGAAAAGGTTTTAAACACCACAAGGTGGTCAAAGTTTTAAGTCCTAATAAAATGCAGCACTCAAAGGATAAACGACTGTGATGTTCTTAACACTGCATTAACAAAGGGACTGTTATCATGTGTTACTGCAAGAAGAAAGCCTGAATTTCAAGTGTGGTTTACGAGTTGCAGTAAAACCCGATATATTAACCCATAATATCTCTGCAAAGGGCTAGAGAATAGCAGGTATTTCTTCACAATGTTGAACTTTTCACAAATTCAATGCACAAAACTCGGGGTCAAGATTTGAGTGAGTGAGTTATGGTTTAACGCCATTTAAAAAAAAATTTCAGTCATATCCCGGTGGTGGCGGCATGGTTTACAGCAGGAAGAAAGCCTGCATTACAAATGAGGTTATGTGATGCAGTAAAACCTGTGACCTTTGGCTGGTACCTGCAAACCAGGTGTTACACAGCATTGCAATCTTTCCTCACTGTGTTGAAATGTTTTCAAAGAGAATGACAAGGAGACCCCTGGGCGGTATTCGAACCCTGGACCTCTTGGTCCAAAGTCCGGCATGCTAACCACTGCACTATCCTGCCCCTCTCAAGATTTGAACCACTACAGTGTCCTTTAAATTAAATTATTAAGCAGATTCTGTTAACTATCACTTTAGATACTTTGCTACCAGATAGGTTGAAAATACATCCTATGTAAGCTTGTACCATGAGTTTTTAAACTTAAACATCTTAAAAACTAAGTCTTCACTCCAAAAGTTAAATCAACACAATTTTTTGTATAAAAAATGAATGCAACTCTCCATGCAAAACCAGAAGATAAATTTGATTGGATTGTTGTTACGAAGCAACTCCACTGAGTGGGGTGGGGTGGGGTGAATGTGTATTTACAAACGGCAAGGTATGTATAACTAAAAAAATAAAACAATAAAATAAAACCCCTATATAATGTAAAAAAAAAAGAGAAAAAAAGAGAGGATAAAACCATAAGTAACTAGGGTACACCTTTTCCCAACACAAAACTTAGAACACATCACAAATCTGTTGCCTATTCAGGCAACAGCATGTCAACATGCATTAACCACTTAACCACTGTCCTAACCTCTGTTAAGTCACTTTTAACCCAAACAGTGCTTAGCTCAACGTTTATCAATTTCAATGTTTAAATTCAAATCAAGGTTATTGAAAACGAATCCTCTAAGAACAAGTTTTTAATCAGCACAAGGAGCTCTTCCAAAACAAATTAAAGGATAGGTTTTTAACAATCAGTTTTAAGTCCTACTAAAATCTCTTTGGCATTCTAATCTCTCTTCCCC